>PVIY010001034.1:0-166924 GCA_004026745.1 Myrmecophaga tridactyla
GGGGGGGGGTGGAGGGGGTCGGCGGCCGGGCAGCAGTGTGTGTGTGCTTGAGACCAGATGGGCGGGGCTGGGGTCAAAGGGACGTGGTGGAGATGAATGAGTTCCGAGGCAAGCAGGACATGTACGTGCACGGGTTTAGAGTGGGATGCTGATGTCTGTGTTTCTAGACCTCGGGGGTGATGGGGCAGGCTGTGTGGCTGTTTGGACTGGGGGCGGGTGTGACCCACATATGATGGTGAGTACCTGCAGCCCAGATGCTCAGGTAATGATCTGTAGGGGGCAGCGAGGAGGGAAGGTGGGGGTTGATGGGTGGATGTGGGTGCGTGGGTCTTGGGAAGGGCGAGGCTAGACTTTGTGCTTGTGAGGGAGAGGTGGGTCAGGCTGGGGCAGGTGTGTACACAGGAGTAGAGTAGGGTGTGGCAGTGTTATGTGGGTGGGGGTTCGGGGTAGAGGTGCTTGGAGCACAATTGGGGGTATGGCGTGGGGTTCAGTGTGTCAGGTGTGGCTGGAGTCGTGGGTTGCTGAGTGGGGGTCGTGCGCATGGGTGTAGGTCTTTCAAGGAATGCTGCTTGGCCGACTTCCTCTTTCCTGTCCCCCGTCCCCCTGTCCCTCTCCCCCCTTCTTCCTCTCTCAGTATAACCTTGTGGGCACTGGGAATGCTCTTTGTCCTATCGGATGGCCTCCGGTTCTTTGCTTCTGAATTTTTCAGCTTTTGCAACCAGACCCTGCCTATGTGATGTAGAAAAGACCCTCTCAGGTTACTTATACCCTGGAATTGCCGCCCTAGTTGTTTTTCTGTCACTTCACTAGCTGTTCCTTGGAGCAGGGATGAACTCGACCTATCCTATTGTACTGTCTTCCTGGAATTCTCTAGACTGGCTTTTATAAATGGGGTTTGTTTAGTTATAAATTTATTAATTTGGGAATGCATAGAGCAACATCTTTTGGCCCTTGCTCCTGGCATCTGGGTTCAAATGGCTTTCTTATGGGCATTTCGTTTCTGTATCTCCAGTGTCCGTGTGTGAGCTGGCTCTGAGCGCTGAGTTAGTATGTCCTGGGGTGCTGGGTTGCTGGACTATGCTGAACTGCTTGTCTCTCTCCTGACCTCTCCTTTGAAGCCTCACTTATTGCGGAAGGCTCTCCCTCTAGCCAACTGCAGAGGTAATCAGCCATAGATGAAATTCACATGCTGATGATTTAGGCCACAGCAGCAGAATAACTGGGCACCACAACTGGTCAGGTTGACACCTAAACCTAACTGTTGCCCTTCATTTCTCCCAGTCTGTTTGGGATGCCTCTGCCTGTGTTCCCAGCTTGATGGCCACAATAATGGATACAGACCCTCCAAACAGCCCAGAATCCAGCTGCAGAAGGGGCTTAACGGCCTTTCTTGGTGAGGATGAAGGCCTGCACAGAAAGTGTGAAGATGCCATTTTTAGAGTTCTGAGTCAGGAAGTTGTAGGCTGGGATAGAGGGACAAGGCAATGAATCAAAGCAGTGCTCCCTTGCTTGGAGGTCCTTGAGTGTATTTTCTGTATTTCAGAAATTCTGAAGTCATGCAGGCTGGCTAAGAGAAGGCTGTGCTCTGTTATTTGATGGTGTTCTAGCCGCCCAGTGGGGAGGTAGTGGTTATTGTACATGCTAATCAGTAATAGTGACTAGAAAATGGAAAATTGATTAGTGCGAATGAGTGCAGTTTTGGGGTGAATATCTTTTTGAAAGGGAGTTTTGAAATAAAAAAACAATCATAACCCTAAAAAAGTTGAGATGTGCATCCATAAACTAGTGGAGAAGACTGAGCTCTTGTATGTCTGGACCCTTATTGGTCAACCTTAGTGGAGAAGCCAGAAACAAGGTTGGGGTCACAAGAGGATCTTATGCCAACTATGAGACTCGGCATGTGAATTCCTAAGAGAGCTCGCTCAATGTATCCTTACTTAAGTCAAGATGCCTTCTACAGCACAAATAATCATGCTTTTATCTGCTGATTTTTTTTAAGTTTAACAGTCTTGTGGTAAAGTATTTTTTAGTAGTCTCATCTATATGTATGATGGTGATGATAGTGAAAACTATAGGCTCCAGTATTGTCAGAAGATTTGGTGATGTGGGCACCCACAGAGGGGGCAGCCCTGGACCACCGGTAAGAGAGCGTGGCCACAGAGTCCCTGTGTGCACTGGTTAGAAGTTATTGATGCTCTCCCTACCATCTTGCATACAAGTCTAATTTCTCCCCATGGCCTTCTGGAAAGTTCCAGCAGCTGTTTTTGGTCTTCATGTGTTACAAACAAACAATGGAGGACATGCTGAGGGACTTGTGCCTACCGTGTAGGATGTGGTTGAGGTGATGCAGCTCTTGCTTTATTTGTGTGGGAGACCATTCCTCTTTTGACTGAATCATACCCACCTGGATTTTTCCTGGGAAGGTTCAAAGGGACCCAGATTAATTTCAAACCCTTTGGGATTCTCAAGGACTCCCAGCCACCTGAATCCTTAAATCCCTGACTTCATCCTTCAGATGCATAGATCTTGGATGGGTTTTCTGATTAGAGCAACTAAGGGTCTTACTGCAGCACTCATCACCCGTACTGCTGGTTGATCTCCTCCTCGTGACCCACTGGGAGCTCCTACAGGACAGAAGTGGAGTCCTCTCTGTAAGAGCAGCACCTGGACCCAGGAAACTGTGCTCAGTGACCATATGTGGGCAACCAAAGAAGCAGATGGGTGACTTTATTAAGAAACAACCATTTTGTTAGGAAACAAGCATCTTGTATATTGTTTCCGTTGACAGTAGTCAGCTTGGTGCCATAGTGAGAACCAGACCCAGGATTGCAACCCAGCTGTCTGTTCCTCTGATTTCTTCTCTTTTTTAAATTTAGTTTTGCTTAAGATTTTAGTATTAGAGTAGCCACCTCACCTCCCTGTTTTGAGGTTTGTTTTTATTTTTAACCTCTAAAACCTGAGTCATAAGTGACCACCACTGTGTAAGGAGAAAATAAATGACCTCCCAAGCAGGGCATGTTAAGGAGCTGGTTCTTACTGAAGAACTATTACCCTTCCTACCCTCTCCACCACCTGATGTCTGTCACTTTGTATCTTTTTTGGATGGATTACGTTTTAGAATTCTGTATTTTTTTTCTGTTTATATCCAAGCAGAACATATTAAGTAATAATGATAGTGGTCGCTAATACTATTAGACTTTTCAAATGAGTTCTTTTCTATATGCTATTTCATATGAGTTTTGTATAAGCTGAGGCTCAGAGAACATGAGTTCACACACCCCTAAGTGTAGCACTACCAGGTGTTCTAACTCCAAATCCTTTGCTTTCTCCATTACATGGTTTGTCTCGATATTAGTTAAGACAGTAGCAAGAATAGGCTTTAAAATTGCTGATAGATGGCAGTGTTATTAAGATAAGTCTTTACAAACCTTTATTGTATGGTCTCTTGAAGGAACTAGCCTAATTTCTTAACAGAGCTGTGGTTTTCTTTCTGATGCTTGTTCCTCCATAATAAAAAGGAAATAAATCAGATGGAGCATTTGCATCTACCTGTTCATTAAATATTTGTTGAGAAATTGTCAGGTGCTGAGGATAACAAATAGTTGTGGGCCCTAAAGGAGCTCATAGTCATTTAGTTACATGTTGGCAGCAGGTCAGTATGGTTACTTATTCAGGCCCTGCTCGGCTCTGAGCTGAGCCCTGGAGACCCAGGGGTCAGAGTTCTGGATGGCGAGTACTATTGGAGAGAGGAGAAGGGATGGCAAGCTGAGACTTCAACCAGGATTAGCCACTGGATGGCTGCTCAAATTGGCCGCTTCATCTGACTGTCTGTTTTGGATGTTCTGTGCAAGTTCTTTGGGTGATGACTTACAAATACAGATAGCCAGCCAGGCAAGAATGTGTGAAAGGACAGCTTTGTTAGATCAGAGACCCTAGTGGGAAACTTGGGAAAATGAGGGTGGCGGAGGGGGCCCAGGACTTACCTAACGTAGGTTCCTGTGAGGGTCCATGGATGTGGAGGGTGGGGAGCATTTGTGAGTCCTGGAAGCACGTGTGAGAGGGAAAGGGTAGGGTTTTCCTGTGGGTCATGGAAATCAGGAGTTTCAAACTATAGGGTACAAAAAGCAGAAGCAGTAAGGGCCATTTGGAGAAGCTGAGGGCAACTTTGATCCAGGCCATATAGAGATATGGGTCTTTCAGTAAATTATGCAGCACAAAAGGGCAGGGGTCCATTTTCAGATATGTGGCAAGAACCATTTGGAGAAGCTGAGTGTGGTTCTTATCCAAACTGTATAAAGATACAGGCCCTGCTAGTTGTGATTATGCTAGTTGGGGTGGTTGCTCCAAGGGAAGCATTACTAAGCCAGGCAGGCAAGGGGTGCACCAAATATAATTTCTTTTATGCCATTACACTTCCCTTCTCCCTCATTCAAATCTGGTCCATATCCTTTAAGACTGAGCTTATAACTCACCTCTAGCTTGAGGTCTGTTCTAATGGACACATCCCAAAGTTGTCTCTTCTTAGGAATTAATTCTTGTCTCCTTGCATCATATCTACTTCTTCAGAACTCCTTCCTGAGTGTGGGTCCTAGGTGTGCTGTGAGAACTTAAGCCTCTTGAATGCAGGATCAATCTTATTTATTCTCTTAAAATACTCCATGTAGTATCTTGTACAGCATCAGTGATTTATAGTTATTGTTTGACCCAATTTTCGACCCCCTCTGTTGCTTTCACCCTTTCTGGGAAATGTGAGTCTTGATTCTCACTGTGTTCATGAGATGTTTGTGTCATAGATATTTATGTCCACAACTTGATGTGGTTGTGTTAAATGTGGTGAGATTCTGCATAAGATTTTGAAAATCACTCAGTTGAGGAATGGGATATTTTATGGAATTACCTGATATACAAAGAGCTGAGCTTCTTCTGGTCTCATTATACAATCGAGAGGATAATCTTACAAAGGAAAAAGCTCTATAATTTCATCAGAAACAGTCATTGAGAGTGGTCTTGAGTTGTAGTCAAATATATATTTTAATTTGTGGGGGGGGGGAAGTGTGTACTATAAGAACAAACTTTAATAAAAGCCAAAAGAAATCAATGCAAAAAAAGCTGTGGTTCCACCACTATAATAAAATTCTTTGCATAGTATCTTCCATATTTGTCTGAAGAACCATGGGTTCTACGTAACTTAAGTCATCTCGTTGTAATATCAAAAACATGTGGTTTATTGAGTGGTGCAGAACACTTTTGTTGTAGAAGGCCTGTGGACTCGGGAGTCCCACCCCCCTTACTCACTGCCTTTATGACCTTGGGCAGAATATATATGTAAACATATGCCTGTGCCTTTTCTACACCTCCACCTACATTTATGCCTGCGTGTACATGTTCATATATCATTTCCCCACAGATTTTTACTATACTCTTAGTCAACTCATGCCAAAAAAACTACACTTGGAAAAACTGTTATTATTTTTTTTCTGTGATTGTCTCTTAAAAAGATTTATTTTTCTCTTCTTGCCTAAATGTACAAAGGCAAAAAGAGTACAGTTTGTATATATATATGTAAAAGAGACAAGGAACTTGGTAATGTACACTTTACAGAAGGGAAGAATCAGGAAGACTGAAATTAAATCCAACAGAGCAACGCCAATGGAACAAAAAATATCAACAGCAACACTGCCCCTCCAGCCCGGGCCTCCAGCTCGCCCCAATCTGCTCCCAGTGAGGGGCTAGAGCACCAAGGCAAGTGGGTGGGCTGGGGCAGGAGGGGCTGGGGACAGGGTCTGGGAAGGGTTCAGTCTCGGGAGGGGACCATGGCAGGGGATCATCAGAAAGCTTCCTGGGATGCCCAAGTAATTAATCATATAACAAAGGCCCAGAGTTATGGGGCCAACTAGCTGCCCATTTGAATCTTGGAAGTGGAGGGGGGCTTCAGAGTAGACATTGGAATAGTGATAGGATATATGGGTAATAAGGGACATTAATTGCCTCAAAGTTCATATACAATAATGAAAAACTGTATTATTAAAAGAATAATCGAACCATTTTAGCGTAAGTTGGGTGCTCTGTTGAAGGACAACATGAGTATCAGCTAACACTGGCATATGTAATGCGATTCCCATAGATGAGGCATGGGCACGTTCAAAGTCGGAGAGTTCTTCAGGCCTGCCATTTCTTTAAGAATCCTCTCCTTTGTTCCTCTCTTTCTTGACTGGTCTCTGAATTTCTTCTGTTATGTTTCCAACTTTATCTTAAGTTTTATATTTGTTTTGCAATTATTTTTCAAGACAAGTCCAGGTTGTGGAGGTATGATAAATGTAACGCTGCTTTCCATTAATCCTTTAGGTTTGTTCAGGAAAAGTTTGCTGTGGAGAGGTCATCGTTTCATATCACCTGCCATATTTGCTTCTCCCATGTGCTCTGGATGAAGTAATATTTATGGACACAGGCTTAAATGTGATTTTCTTTTTTGTCATTGGGAAATGTAAATCTTATCTGTAACTCAACAATGAAATTGGCAAAGAGTTTTGATCTGGTTTTACTTTATGAAGTATAGGAAAATGATACTCCATCAGAGCATTTCTATTTAATTAATATCCTTTTTGTAATTTTGGTTCAATATGCTAGCAGCTCTAGATACTTGGGCTTACAGAAGGCAGAGCATTGTATTTACTGTGCACATCCATGCTATTTTCTCTAATAAATTCTAGTTCAGCCCTTTCTTCTGTTTGTCATTTCTGCTGTTTGCAGTATATTTTAAAATTTATGTTCAACATCTATCTTTGCTCTGCCTGTTTTCAGTACATCTGGTTTATTGCCAGATCCCCTCCCCACATTCATTCCTTTGTCAAGTCTGTCTCTTAATATGGTTCCTTTTAGCCTGAGCCCCCTGATAGTAGGATCATTCTGTGGAGGTAGATTGAACTATAAAAACCTGGATTGATTATTGGCCTTCCCGGTTGTTAATGCATATTCATTTAGTTAACCCATAAATCAAACTGCTGATATGGGTACATTCAGATTTCATTATTTCTTTTTGCCTTGAGATCTTCTGGGTTGCTCCTTTAAAAAAAAAAAGGAAATCTAGTTTCAGAAAATCTGAAATAAAGAACAGAGGAGGTTTTAAACAGCAAAATCTTTATTGCAGCCTTATTTATAATTTGAGAATTTGCAAGTAGCTGATATACAAATATCAAAGATACAGCCAAGTAAATTATGGGTCTTTGCATTGCAATATTATATATCCATTAAAAACAATGTTTTTAAAGAGCTTGCAGTATTACGGTAAGTAATTATGATGTAATTAGAATGGGGAAAATGTTAGGTAGGATATAGAATAATATAGAGTGTCATCTCAATGACCTAAAATTTGCATAAGGACTAGAAGAAGATGTATCAAAACATCGATAGTGCTGGTCCTTGGTGACGGGGTGGGCCATGAAAGTCTGGATTCAGACAGACCTCGATCGAAAACTCTTGTTCTTCCTGTGTTTGCCTGTTATTCATCAGACATAACCTCTCTGAAGCCTGATTTATCCGGGGCAAATAGGATTAATAAGAACACCATTATTAATAATAAATGTTCCAGCCATTTTAGTGTTCTCCTAAAACAACACTTTATTTCTTCGTGTTTCCTTTGGTTTTAAATAGGCATGCGTTAGGATCAGCAGAGCCCTAGCCCACGGTCTCTGCTGATGGACTCTAACTCCTCTGCATGGAATTAGGTGGACGATTCAGTGACTTGACCTATCAAATGTGCTTAGAATCAGTCCCAGGCACATACTTAGTTATAAATGTTATCTGCTATTATTATTTATTTAAAATTAAAAAACATATGCATTTATTAATTATTATTACTACTTACATTCAGGAGAATGGGGGAAATTACATCAAGGATTTATATTCCTGTAGACAACTGATCTTGGTGATTTCTCAGTCTGGAATCAGTATACTACAAGCTACAGTTTAACTGAAACATTCAAAATTTTAAATATAAAATGGGCTAATCTGGAATGAATGGGCATAGGAAATAGGGATCCTTTGGAGAACCTAATCTAGTGTGAGAATGCTAGATGTGGTCTTCTGAAGGTGTGCTGCTAGGCTCTAAGTCTCCAGAAATGTAAAATTTAGTCAAGTTCCTTAGTTTATTTCGGTTCTCAAAATAGATGCCAGATTTTTAGGTTGGTCTCTAACAGAAAATACCCCTCTGATTTGTGGTGAATGGATTAACATAAAAGAAGGGACCTGAATACGTTTTGTTTTAATTAAAAAAAATAATAATAAAGGTTTTACTTAGAAGCGTTTGGAATGTCAACAAAACAGCTGCAAATTTTTTTTTCAATTGCACAATGCTACTCAGTTAACAGAACAATGATTGTTTTGGATAGGCTGCATCAGAGACAATGAAGATGAAAAAACTATCATCCATAGATAGATAGATATAGATGGATAGAGAGAGAGAGATAATGTCTGAATCCAGATTTTCATGCCCCACCCCCCTCACCCCACGCCACCCCAGGATAAGCACTACTTACATTTTGATGCATTTCCTTCTAGTCCTGCTTTAAACTTCCATTCCAATTTACAATCCCCGTATTGTACCAGGCAAGGTTAGTGGTTTGAAAAGACCACCAGGACAGGGCTGTCTAAAGACATGTTCGGTGGTGTGTTAACTGTACAAAAAAAAGACACAGTACAGTTTAAAAGCACATCTTACCCTTCAGTTTTTTTCCTTAGAAGGAATGAATTGTGTGCAGGAGAGTTAAATGCTTTATAGACAAGGAGAAAAACTGCACTAGAACCAATTCACTTGTCACCGTCTTCATGTTCCTCCTCATTGTCATCTTCCTCATCTTTTTCGTCTCCGTCCTCCTTTTTCTTTTTCTTGCTTTTTTCAGACTTGACAACTTTTTTTTTTTTTTTTAGCTGCATTGGCTCTCCTTTAGCTCAGTATGCGTATTCTTTTTGTATTTCTCCTTCAGCTTACCAGCCTTTTCATAGGCCTGCTTGCCATCTGCAGCAGTATTATTCCACACCTCTCCCACTTTCTTTGCATCATCGCCAATGGATAGGCCAGGGTGTTCACCTTGGTTTGGGGGTGATTTTCAAAACGAAACAAAACAAGAAGGCCAAAGGAGGCCTCTTGGGTGCATTAGGGTCCTTGAACTTCTTTTTTATTTCCTCTTTAGGAGGAATATAGGTTTTCATTTTTCTTTCTTACTGGGTTTTTGTCTGCCTTGACCATGTCTTCAAATGTTCCTTTCTCTTCAGCAGACACGGTCTTCCACCTCTCGAGCACTTCTTAGAAAGCTCTGAACAGTTGACTGAAGCATCTGTGGACTTCTTCCTGGGCTCTTCTCAGCAAGTTTGCACAAAGAATGCATATGATGACATTTTGCCTCTCGGCTTCTTATGGTCTCCTATGACCATGTATGGCTGTTTTTTGTCTGTGATGCATTCGCCTAGCGCCCGCCTGGATCACAGTTGCTCTGGCACTGTCTCTGTGGAGCTCAGTGTTCTGCAGAGGCTGTGAGAGCAGGAACCAGATGCCAGCCTCCTTACTCTCTCTGCTCTGTAGACCAGAATGCATTTTTAATTTTATTTTTTTTCCCTCAAAATTCCTCCTTGCCAAAACCCTGCAGTCTGCCCATGTGAGTGATTTATGATGTTGTGAGTGTGCTGCTTTTTGAGTCACTGCTTGGAGGCTGGTGGTAAAGATCCTTTCAGTGACAGGGAGCGCTTAGGGAGTGGGGGATTTCTCCAGTTTCTCATATGAAAATGTAGGTTTGCGTGCCACTTCACAGTCCACATTCACTCTGCTTTAGCAGATATTCTTCATTCGGGGCTACACTATCTTACCATCAAATTTGGCATGACAGAGGGTACTTGAGAAGGAACTTGTATGCAGTTCTTTTCACACATTCTTCTGGGTTTGACTTGGGAAATACTGTTTTTTTTTTGCAAGATCATTGTAGAATAAAGCTCTATCTTTTTTTTAGAAAAAAGCTAGTGTATCTGTAACTGTCACAATAGTGTATTTCTTAATGACAAAATTTATGTTTATCAGCCTCAGGAATAGCCTAAAGAATCTGCTTTCCTGGGATCTTATAGACACGTCACCAGGGGTCACATTAAGAAACCAAATAATGGGATGAGTTTATGTCCCGTTATCCAGATGAATGATAAATAATCTCAGATTTTTCCTGGTCTTGACCTCCATTTTTATTTTTTCTTGTCCCTGGCTTTTTATATTTTTTATTATTTCTATTTTTGTAAACAGATCCTACTCATTTGAATGAGTAAGGGTATAAAAGAATTCAAAATCTGAGTTCAATTTGGAGCATTGTCCCTTTTTTAACTTGTAAGAGGAGGAAAATAGAAGGAGTGGCAGGTAGTCTCCAAGAAAAGTAAGACATGTGATTTATGCAGCTCTTGGCAACTGTACATGAGTGATGAGATTGTTGGAAGAGCCAAAGCAGACTTTCTTAGGGGCCAACAGAAAATAACAATATATTCCACACACATGCCAGAAATTCACTTATCCTTCTGAATTCTCTGTCCTTATCTGTAAAATGGGGTTACAAAAAAAAAAAGAAAGAAAAAATCTAGTTTACTTTCTAGCCTGATGAGCACATCAAATGAAAAGATACATGTAAAAGTGCCAGAGTACTTTTCAAGTGTTAAATGAATATTAGGTGATAGTCTCTCATGTCTGTTTCTGTAATGACTTCAGCCCAGGAGGGCCGATGTTGGAACCAGGGCCACAGATGAGTGTTTTGAGGAGAGAGTCGCTGCTGGCTAGGATGAGTTTGAAAGAATAGTTTAGAAGAAAGCTTGGTCGTGGGCCTTGAAGGGTGAGTAACAGTGAGGAATTGGTGAGGAGGGTGGTTAATTTCAGACAGAGGTAGCCCACAAGGCTAAAATACTTGTGACAGTTTTGCAAGGAATTGTAAACACATCAGTTTAGTTGTTCTTATCATATAAATGGGAAAAGAGTTGTAGATAGATGAGGCTGTGTGACAGAGGGGGCGCCCTGACCCTTGGACTGAAGAGTTTGACTATAATTGCCCATACATTTCAAAATGCTGTGTGCATTAAAAACTCAGCTCTAAGCAAAATTGTAAAGCAGAGAGGTACACACGTGTGTGGTCTCCTTCCTTTCAGCAGGTCCTCTCTCCCCACTTCCTGCTCCCTGCCTTCTCTTGGCACTTCCAGGGTTCTGGAGTGGTCTACAGTACACTACTCTTCCCTCTTCAGAATTTCTTGTTGATCACAACTCATCTTTAGTGAAGGGTAGCTCTTAGCTAATTTGTCTGAAAGGTTCTGAAACTTACTATTCTAAGATAATGATAGGTGATAAAGGCAATATCTACTTTTTTAGTAAGGTTTAAGTGGGAACAAATCTTTATGACTGAACAATATACTCGATGAAATTTCAGGTGCCAGAGCCAGGCTGAAGTAATAGTTCTTTTGGGTTGGGAGGGTTAAGTCAGAGGGATCCTTGGAGATGTCTAATCGTATCATTGCACAGCTTTTTCTGTTCATTGTGGAAGTGTGGAAAGGTCTGATATGTTTTCCTGCAGTGTGTGACCTGGTAAAGGTCTTGTTGTCTAAAAGTTGTAGTTTCCTCATCTGAGAATGGAAAACAATATCAAAGGTCTTTTCCCATCATTCTGTATTCTGTATTATAGGTATTCTTTTTGGGTGCTGATTTGACTTCTCATTTATGCATTAAATATGCATTGAGTCCTTCTCTGTGTCATGTCTTTATGATGTGCCATGCACGTGATCCCTACCCTTGCAGAGCTTCCAACCCCAGAATTATTTGGCTTTGGTTTTATTCTGAGTTTATTTGCCAAGATAGAGAACTTCATTTTGTAAGCTGTCAAAGTTTCTGTATGGCAAGACTGAAGTAGGGTGTTGAGAGGTGGAAATAATTTGGTGTGATGGGCATTTGCCTTCTGTTAATCTTCTGATGATTAAATTTTTTTAAAAATCTGCTTAAAACTACCCATGGATTAGATGTGAATTCCACAAGCATTTATTAAGCATCTACTGTGTGCTGGATGCCATGACTGGGCTTCATGATTCAAAGGTGATTCTAATGCTGCAGTTCCTGCTCTCAAGAGTCCAGTGAGGGAGAAGGATCTCTGATGGCAAATCTGTCCTCGATGCCAGTGTGTGGATCTCATTGCTGGTGTATTGACAACAGGCAAGAATACCCAGTAGTGGCCCTGTGGGCTAAGGAATTTTTATTGACCTGCCTGGCGTGCTGCTCAGTTCATACTAGTGTGGGTGGTTAATCATTTCTCCTGTGCTCTAATACTTGACTTTCTAATAAGGTGGTTATTTCTAGTTGAAGTATTCAACAATAGTCCTGGCCTGTTTAGCTACTGTGAAAGAGGAGAGTGATCCTGGTGTGAATGTTCTTTGGTTTTCTGTACTTTCTACTCTAGCTGCAAAGGGCAGCATGGCCATCCTTTTCTAAGTGAGATGCTAGCACCATTTAAAATTCACATCAGCTATGTTTACTTGCGGGTTTCCCTGAGCTTAATATTTGATGTAGCTCTCAGAAGGTCTGGATGTTGGAGTCTAGGCTATTCAGGCTCTGCTTTCTGGGAAAAATTATTAAAGAAGGACTAGCTACTTCCTGAGAATGTAGCTTCCTGGTAAAGCTAGACTGGAAGTGTAGACCAAAAGGAGACATCCTGCTTACTCCACTCCTCTCCCCTGTTTGAATTAAAGAGAGCTGGTGCCTGGTAGAGGGTTGTCCTGACACACTTTCCTAGATGCTGACAGAGAAGACACCTCTATGTACCCAGTCTGCTCCCCATATGGTGTCTGAATGTTCAAGATGATCCCCAGTATATCCAAGCAAGGCAGGTGAAAACCTGGCCTTTACTTTTGAGGCCCCTCTGGGTGGCTGTGCCCCAGTGCATGATAGGTTTTTACCTTTCAGATCAGCTACTTTCTCCCTCGACTGCTGAGGAGCAGGTAAGGGGTGGAGAGAAGGCTTTCTGTCTCTTTCCTTTGCGTTTCTTTGAGGAACAGAATTGTTCACAGGCGGTTGAGATGAAAATGTAAATTAATAATAGCTTTGAACGTACCCACATTTTGCATTGACATTCAGTTATGTGATGTGTGCTGTATATTAGCTTCTGAGAGGAGAACAGATATAAAGAAGGTGGAGTATTGGGGGTGATGGTACAGCCATCCCCAGTTGGGTGCAGTGTTGTCCAGTGGGTCAAAGTGGAGAGTCAGTGATTGAAGGTACAAAGAGATCCGGGGAATTGTGGTCAGTTCTCCTGGGAGATCCAGGATTCCACTGAGACATGGTGACTCAACCTGGCACAATGCCCTTACTCTATAGGCCTCAAGGCTGCTATAGCCTATCCCAGAGCAGAATCTGTTGACAGATCCCAGGGCAGGAGCCCATCATGATAGCTGTCTTGCTCCCAGAGAGCATATGTTGTATTAGTTAATAAGGATGAACGTAAGAGTTATATAGAACAAATTTATAGGGTTACTAGATGGCAAGCTTACTATAGATAGCTCTCTTGCCTATTTTTGCTCCCTAATGCTTTTTTTTTGCATTCTGTATGGTGGAGTCACATTTCATTGTTTTCCCATGTGACTATCACAGTATTGCAGCACCATTTGTTGAATTTTTTGTTTGTTTGTTTTTGTTGGTTTCTTTGTTTGTTTGGAAAGTGCTCGGGCCAGGAATCGAACCCCAGTTTCCCGCATGGCATGCAAAAATTCTACCACTGAACTATCCTCACAACCCAACGCTTTTGTAATGCCTGGAACATAAAAGATGCAAAATAAACAGTAAAACAGATTTGACAGCTGAATACACACTGCTCCCAGTGTTTCTCCAACCCCCATGATAAATAGTAGTAATATCAAACACTTACTTAGCACTTTCTGTGTACCTTTGCCGTATATTAGTTCATATAATTCTCCAACAGCCTAATAGGTAGATCTACTATTGTTCCCATTTTACAGAGGAGGAAGCGAAGGCAGGTTGTGCTTAGTAACCATCACAAGGTCACTCCCTGGTAAAACAGGGGTGGAATTGGAACACCTTGTGGCCCTCACTTATCAGGGCAGATATCCAAGGGGTGGTTGCTTATCCTGACCAGTGATGGCCATTTGTTTCTCAGAGGAAGAGGCTGGGCTGGAGCTGGGCTTGTTTGTCCCTGGCTGCGCCAGACTTAACTTGGGCACCTGTACTACTGCCATCATCCTGGGCTGCTTACAACTCCCTGGGACTGAAAGGATTTTATTTCAAAATGAGAATGTCTGGGTTTTACCACTGGTTCAGTTGGCTCCTCACTGGTTTCATTGGCTCCTTGTGAAGGATGCCACACAAGGAGGGTTTTTGTGTTGGCCCAGGTAACATTCAAATATATAACCAGGCCAAAATGATCAGATATTATGAAAAGAGAAGAGATTATGAAAATGAAGAATAATGCCTATTTAATGAATTTATGCCCTACCTTTTTTTTTCCATTTACCCAACTTATTTTACTCTTTGACCCCCCTATTATTTATTCATTTTTTATCCATATATTTTTACTCATCTGCCCATACCCTGGATAAAAGGAGCAATAAACCCAAGGTTTTCACAATCCCACAGTCACGTTATAAAAGCTGTGTCATTATACAATCATCTTCAAGAGTCAAGGCTACTGGAATACAGATCACCTGTTGCAGGTGCTTCCCTCTAACTATTCCAATATAGCACAAACTAAAAAGAGATATCTATGTAATGCACAAGAATAACCTCCAGGATAACCTCTTGACTCTGCTTGAAATCTCTCAGCCACTGACACTTTGTTTTGTCTCATTTCTCTCTTCCCCTTTTTGATCAAAAAGACTTTCTTAATCCCTTGATGCTGGGTCCTGGCTTATCCCGGGAGTTCTATCCCACATTGCCAGGGAGATTTACACCCCTGGGAATTATGTCTCACATAGTGGGGGAGAGCAGTGAGTTCACCTACCGAGGCAGCTTAGAGAGAGAGAGAGGTCATGTCTGAACAACAAAAGAGGTTCTCTGGGGGTGACTCTTAGGCCTAATTTTTAGAAGGCTTAGCCAATCCTTTGCAGGAATAAGTTTCATAGGGTGGACCCCAAGATCGAGGTCTCGGGCTATTGATTTGGTTGTCCCCACTGCTTGTAAGAATATCAGAAATTTTCCAAATGGGGAGTTGAGTATTTCTTCTTTTCCCCCCAGTCCCCCAAGGGGACTTTGCAAATACATCTTTATTAACTGACCATATTACTCTGGGATACATTGGGCCATCACACTAACTTGGAGAAACCAACAGAATCTCACACCCTATTCAAGATTCCGTGTCCTTATCATACACTGTCTTTTTGCAAAAAAAAAAAGAACAAAGATCCAATAAGATTGTATTATAAAATTAGGGAAATGAAGAGAATCATAAATCAGAGACAGGGATTAAACTATAGCAACACTGTAAGAAACTACACAAATTTGGAAGTGATCTTTTTTGCAGCCGAACCAGCAAAGAAATCCTGATCAGCAACCCTAGACTCAGAGTCTGAACCATCAAGAGCCTGGAGACACAGGGATCAGCAGAGGGGTGAGGTTACAGAAAAGCAGAGATGAGTGTCAGTGCAGGCTGTACCAATGCTGTGATGCCCTGAAACGTCACTAAGGAGGAGGTTGGTTAATTCTTTTTCTAGGTATGTTCTCCAAGCTGCCCCATTTTTCAGGGCTTTAGTGGATGTTAAGTGAGACATCTCCCAAATGTTAAAAACATACCCTTTTTTAGTTGGCGTTTCTTGGTTGCTATATGCTTTCATTTCATTTTAGTTTTGCCAAAGGATAATTCAAACAGATGTCCGTTTTGCAAGCATCTCACCTGTTGTGAATGGTTCTAGAAACAGCTTAGCAGTGTGATATGAAGTCGTCATGTACTTTTATTTCAGACCTCATTGACATTTTCCTGTGTGGATGACCATCTTGAATAATAAGGAAAAAAATAATATTTTGCTTTAAAAAGCATTTTATAGTTTATAAAGCATTTTTTGCTTTTATGCATTTTTGCATGATTTGTATCGTGTAATATTCTCATGAAGTAAATTGTTCGTCTTGTTTCCTACTTGGGAAAATTGAGTCATAATAAAATGGGGAACCAAGAGTAAGAAGAAGAAACTGGCACTAACTTTTAGTCTTAGACCAGGGTTTGGTACTCTCTGAGAATGACGAGTTTATTTATTTTGATTTTATTTTTATGTATTTATTTTTGTATAATGTGTTCCCATGTTGTAATATTGATGCTTTTTGCAGTACTTGTTTTTGGGTGGTAGGAAAGTCGAGAATGTGAATCCCGTAATGAACCTCTGGCATTCCTAGTCCTGTTCAACACCTACCCTGGACTGAGATCCCTGTCCCATTGGGTAGGCTCTGTCATGAGGTGTTAGGGTCAGGAGAAAAGGGATCTGATGGGAATAGTTGGCCAAGAATCGTGTGTTTTTTGGGGAAAGTTCCTTTCATGGGAACTGATTGCGAGCTGATTGTTTCCTACCCTGTGAAGGGCAGAAAGGGGAAGTATTGGCTCAAAGGTCCAAGAGATCATGAGGCCTGAGATTGACCCTGAAACTCGGATTCCTCAACCAGTGCTCTTTCTGGGAAACACGGTTTCCTGAGCCATCCCCTCTCAAATAAACCTGGGCAGCAACAACATGGGCTGGGCCCAGAATCGACATCCTGTGTGGTAAGGCATGTCTCCCTAGTTTTCCCGGGACCGTCTCTAGGCCATAAAAAGGTAGAAATCATTTCTATGTAGATACTTCTGTATGGAGTTTGTAGCATATGGGTGATGCATTTTGGTGATGGTAGTGTAGTGGTAGCAGGGGTGTGACTTCAAAAGCTTTAGTCAGCCTGTTCCTATGTCCCTTCCCCACAGGCCTCCTCAGGAGAGGGGTCTGAAGCTGCTACTGCAGCCAGACACCAACCTCACCCCTCCACTGAACTCCAATGTCTATTAAAAGACATTTCAGTGTTGTCAGATTCAGGTGCTTGTTTTACCTGATCTAGGATCATCCTTTAGCCTAGCTGACTCCTCCTTCCTGCTTGGTGTACTTTCTTCCAGGACCTACTCTCTCTTGGATCTCTTCTCTCCTTTGCTCATTCCCTAGGTGGCCTTTCTAATGCCAAGGATTTAAATATGATGATTTCATCTCCATCTTTGCCTATGACTTTCTAGCTCCCCACTTAATTCATCCTACACAAATTCACACTGCTCACACCCAAACCTGTTCCTCCAGCAGTCTTCTCCACCTCAGTCAATGACTTCTTCATTTTCCCTCTTATTTTGGATAAATACTTCCCTTGACTGTCACATATTTTCTGCTGCTTTCTTTCCTTTCAGCTTTCTAATTCTGTGTGGAGTTTTCCCCTGGCCTCCTTGTTGATTCTGCTCTGCCCTGAGAGCCCTCTTCACCTCCCTACTTTTTGAGTCTTTCTTTGCCCCTTTCTCCTTGTCTCCTATGTGTCTTTACTTTCTTCTGAGCGTTTCTGTTTATGGTCCTGCTTTTACATTCTGCTTTTGACCCCTTGTCATGGCTCTGCTTTTCCTTTTCATTGAATCTCTCTGTTTGCATTGCTGGAAGGACCATGCATTTCTCTTCAGAAAGCCCCACATTTTAGCCTGGAAAGTGTAGCCTTCACATAGTGCCACTACACTACTTCCTATTTCAGGAAACAGAAGGATTGACCATCCCGTCCTTGCTGGTGCATCCTATACACAGCATCCATTATGACACTGAGTTCTAGTAGCTTCTCCACTGACTGTCTCCACCAGCCACACTTACGGATCTCAGTGGTTCAGGAATCCCCTCAATTGCCACCAGCCTCAGGGGACAAACCAGCGCATGCAGCAATCTGCATCATAGCAAATTTGTCAATTTGTCTCTAGAATTTACATTTTATTTTCCCATGTTAGGGAGTTAGTTAAATATGCTTGTAAAAAGAGGTGTGGGAAGCTGTGTGTATATCATTCTAAAGGTCATGAATATTGTAGGTGGAAATTGTCAGATGTTTTGAACTCCTGCCTTGTCAGCAATCCAACCACTATGCGAACTGTAGTAAATTAATTCAGTTTTGGGAGATGCCCAGTGGACACTGCTGTTTGTTGAACTGTGTGTTCTTGACATTTCTCAAATAAAAAATATTTCCACAGACAAAACTCATTCAGAATGTTACCAGAGGTCAGAATGACCTTAAAGTTGGATAGCCTGAACAGTTGCTTCATGAAACTGTATGTAAACCTTGCCCTGGACATCAGAGTATTCATTTTAAAATGCCCTCTGTGCCCAAATGACCCAGTTACCTGACTGTAGGGAGCCAGCAGTCAAATGAGCAGTGAAGCTAAGACCCTAGAGGCACCCACTTGGTAGTGTGGGCCGGATCAGCCTGTTGTCCTCTTTGACTACAGCCTTTTGATTACCTACTGCTTCTTAGCACTTGTGTTCTCAAGTGGGAAAGAGGAGTAATGGGAGCTGGGGTCCAGGTTTACGACCTGTCTTATCTCCAGTAACAGACAAGAAAGCTGTAGGACCTTCCCATGGATTTATGTTTTCTGTGCCGCATCAAAGATTCTCTGGGCTGCTAACTATGCAGTGCCTTGTTAATAGACAGCCAGTTAAGTCTGTGAGGGTTTTTCAGGCTCAAGGAAAATGAGCAGCGAACTTCCTTTTTGCCTCCCTCTTGTGCCCAAGACATGTGCTTGATAGAAACTGGCTTGGGTTGGGCCATGGGGTGGGGTACAGTTTCTGGCTGTGAAATAGAATAGCTACGTGAAATAAACCATGTGCCTACCTCAGAGGAAATGTGCTAAATTATTGGACTTCCATTTTAAAAATAAGGCATTTATAAAATAGTTCAAACCCAGCCTAAATCTATGTATTTTCTAAAACCATTACCGGAAGAGAAGCAAAATCTCCTAGTAATTTGTCTGAACTAAGTAAAAATTGAGTTATGTCTTTTCCTAAAGAGACTTCCAAAGAGTACGATGCTGTCTGAAGTATTTGGTGTTTACAGTTTGCTCACTTTGGCCTCATCTGTGATGGCTGTATGTTGGCCTAGATTCACTTCTTTCATGAATTATGAAGGGCTAATACTTTATTTGTGGGGAAACTGAGGCACGGAGTGGCCAAAGAGATTTGTTCACATTTACACAGTCTCTTAGTGATGGAACCGGGCCTATCTTCTGGTACATGGTATGATGGAGCTTTCTGGGGAACAGAGAAGGGGAAATTCATGATTCTTTCCCCTCATCCCCACACCTACCCTGGAGTTGGCGGGGAAGGGGCCCAGGGGTGCTGTGACTGCAGACAGAGTATCTTCAGGAGACAGGCGTGGGCATCCATAGCTTGTGACTCTCACCTTAAGGATGTTAACCTGGGAAATTCCACTCCACAGGACCCCCTTCCTGTAACCCAAAGTAGGAGGGGAGGACAGTTGAAAGGGTGGTTTGGTGAACATCTGTGACTCTGCCTTCCCAGAGGGTTCTCCTTGCCACACTGTGGGAACGTTAGCCCTTAGACTGTAGGCTGTCATCTTACTTTTAAAGCCTATTTTAAAATCTTTAAGCCTACTTTTTTTTAAACTTTTTTTTAATTGTGTAATATAGCATATATACAAAGCAAAGAAAGAAAAAAGCAATAGTTTTCAAAGCACTCTTCAACAAGTAGTTACAGGACAGGTAAGTCCCAGAGTTTGTCATGGGCTACCATACCATCATCTCAGATTTTTCCTTCTAACTGCTCCAGGACATTGGAGGATAGAAGGAATAAATATTTATCATCACAATCGAATTTTTTTTCTTTTTTTTGTGAAAAATGACATATATGCACAAAAGCAGTAAATTTCAAAGCACATCACAATAATTGGTTGTAAAACAGATTTCAGAGTTTGGTATAGGTTATAATTTCACAATTTTAGGTTTGTGCTTCTAGCTGCTCTGAGATACTGGAGACTAAAAGTAATATCAATATAATGATGAGCAATCATATGTGTTTGCTAAACCCTACCTTGTCCGTATAACTCCACCATCATCTTTGATCTTTCCATCCCATTCTTGAAGCCTACTATTTAAATTGTTTTTTTTTTTATGTTAAGGCATTCTATTTAATTGCTGATTTAGTTTCTTTCCATTTTTAAAGCTGATTCAGAGTGTATCATTTTTTTCTTCAAGACAAATGATAATTGTGACTATTAGGGCTTGTCATTTTGTGTTTTCCAGAAATTCTAAGTGAGAGCCTTCAAATCCAACCAAGAAGATGGTGGCCCTGTCCTTGAAGATCTGTGTCCGCCACTGCAATGTGGTAAAGACCATGCAGTTTGAACCATCAACAGCTGTGTACGATGCTTGTCGAGTCATTCGGGAACGGGTACCTGAGGCCCAAACTGGCCAAGGTAGGTCATTGGTTATTTGTTGGTTTCTTACAATGTGTCAGTATGTTCTTCATTGTATAGTTTAAGAAACAGGCTCTGCATGGTGTGCAAGCCCACCGGTGTGTGTGTGTTTTAAGTGAAAATCTTCTTAGACTGAACACTGTTTCCTCCCTATATGATCATGGCTCGTGATGACAATGACCCCATCTACCACTGACATTGTCATGACGCATCGTCATTCTAGTTGGACTCTGCAGTTTACATAATCACTTTATGATGTATCCTCTCATTTGCTCAATAAAATATAAATGAAGCTGCTCTGACAATGATTAGTGTTCTAGTTTGCTAGCTGCTGGAATGCAGCACACCAGAGACGCATTGGCTTTTAATAAAAGGGGATTTATTTCATTAGTTCTTCAGAGGAAAGGCAGCTAACTTTCTACTGAGGTTCTTTCTTATGTGGAAAGGCACAGGGCGGTCTCTGCTCGCCTTCTCTCCAGGCCTCTGGGTTCCAACAACTTTCCCCGGGGTGATTCCTTTCTGCATCTCCAAAGGCCTGGGCTGAGCTGTGAGTGTTGAGATGAGGTATGCTGAGCTGCTTGGGCTGTGCTACGTTGCACTGTCTCATTTAAGCACCAGCCAATTAAGTCGAACATCATTCATTGCAGCAGACACGTCTCCTAGCCAACTGCACATGTAATCAGCAACAGATGAGGTTCACGTACCATTAGCTCATGGCCACAGCAACAGAACTAGGTGCCTTCACCTGGCCAAGTTGACAACTGAATCTAACTACCACAATTGGCTTTATCTATTCTTAACCAAGCCAAATAGATTGACTATGTCTATTCTTTAACATGTGAAAACTTTCGACCGCTAGCAGCCTGAAGAAGACCAGAACTGTTGCCTCAGCTGCCCTCAGAATCCAGGGCAAGTCTTATCTTTCAAGCACTTTGAAGTAGCTTTATATATTTCACTTCAGA
The DNA here is from genome assembly GCA_004026745.1 of Myrmecophaga tridactyla. NCBI lineage: Eukaryota > Metazoa > Chordata > Mammalia > Pilosa > Myrmecophagidae > Myrmecophaga > Myrmecophaga tridactyla. The sequence goes on from PVIY010001034.1 coordinate 21,415, forward strand.
CCTTCGGGGTGGGGGGGGGAAAGCATTTATGTACATGTTTTGTTTGATGGTTGGTCAAGCCACTCAATCTGAGTTTAAACAACAGCCATTCATACAATTTCTGTTATTTTCCTTTCCCTTTGTCCCCTCTCTACATTTCTTTCTCTTATTTAGTGTTTTGTTGACTGACAGTTAAGAATCTCACATCACTCCCAAATTGACAAGCCTCTAATATGAAAAAGGGATAAAGTTTATCTTAAAAATTGGAGGATTAAAAACAAACCTAACATCCAGGACAATTAGAGTTAGGAGATGGATCTTCTCAAAAAAAAAAAAGAGTTTCTCACAAAACTCCTGATTTTTTGGTGTAAAAGCATTGTTGATATTACGCAAAATACTCTGTTGTTTCTAGATTACCCAGAAATAGAAATAAAATTTGCTCACATCCTCAGCCTTACTCCATGATCTGGCTGTGTGGTCATTTCTAGTGCTCTGACTTTCTTGTTCCTTTCTGGTTGTTATTTTCCTCCCAGATCTTTCTCCCTTCATTTCTTCTGATCAGATTACTCTATACCTCTGGTCATGCTGTAAGTCTTTAAAGATCTCAAAGTTGTTTTCTGAACACCAGGTGCTCTGGCCCTTTGCCTGGATCTCTGAGGTTTTGTTGAGTTACTTTAAGGAAGAGAGATGTCCGTAATCAGGAAGCAATACTGCTCCTGTCCTGCTGTCACCCCCTCGCACCTCCCGAGTGGGATTAAGGGAATTCTGTGGAGAGCATGGAGTTTAATTTTCCAACTTTTTTCATAATTTGTTGGTAGTGGGGAGTGGAGGCTTCACTTCCCAGGGAATTCCTGTGTGGCATTATGGCTGATGAGAGGCATCGTTTGAGGTGTAAAGGTTCCATCTGTCCCCCTTTGCCTCGGTGGCCTCAGCTCAAGCATTCACTTTCTTGTTTCTCTGTGGCTATCTTGACATTTTCTGTGGATTCTTGTTTAAGTAAATGATAAAGAACAAAACCAAGTTCAATTAGAAATTAGGTGTTTTCTTCTTGGGTTTCCCCTGAATTTTAGAAGCGACATCTGGTCCACTGGTTTTAAGAAACATGAACCTTGCTTGCGGGCATTTCTTTTGCAGCTGAGTTCTTATTCCTCTTGACCTGCTCTTATCCCAGTGATGGCTTGTGTTGTCAGCATGTACCGTTTCTCCCTTGCCAGATCAGCAGGCTCAGGGCCTGGCCCTCAGTGATCACCATCACTTTGTCTTTTATTTCTCTTTCTTTTTATGTTCTAGCTTCTGACTATGGGCTGTTCCTTTCGGATGAAGACCCCAGAAAAGGCATTTGGCTGGAAGCAGGCAGGACACTGGATTATTACATGTTGCGAAATGGGGTATGCTGCGGGTCTCCTTTTTATTTTTTTTCAACATTTTTGTCCCTGGGTCTTTTATGGAAGCCAACATGATTATGCTTTGAAGACAGGGAAAGAACCAGTGATCTGCTTTTACTCACGGACATTTTATTTATAGTTGTTGTAATGTACTTTTTAAGGGCTGTCCAGGTGGTGATAGAAAATGCCACCAGTCTGAACTTTGAAACTCCACAGAGAGACTGAATCGGGTTGGGGTTAGTATTTTAAGTGGTCTCTGCATGCCATTGTTGGACATTGTTGTTAGTTACAAGATAAGATAATGGCATCTTCCAGTAAGTACGTAGGAGGTATCCTTGTGATGGAAAGTAAGATTAGAATAGAGGGAAAACTAAAATGTGTCCTAAAATTAATCAGAAATTATATATTTAATCAGCGTTTTGTTTTTGAAATTAGAAATGAGAGTTTAATAACTTTTAGTAACAGTAACTACAACAGCAAAAGATTGTATTACAGAAGCGGGGAAGCGGTAATAAGTAAAAATAGCATTAAGCCTACTGTTCACCTTAACTCCCAGGGTCCTGAAATTTGGGTACATGGATGGGGTGGTCATATCAAAATGGTCAGTATTCCATAAAGTAAGAGAAAAGCATGCAATGCCAATTAATTTTCCCTTCCATACTTCTATTTTTACGGTGTGCAGTGAAAAAGAAGCCTCTTAATTAAAAATAACCTTTAAACTTATTACCCCTGTTTGGTTTTGCCTTTATTGTAGAATATGTAGATATATTTTACACTGTCATAAAACCATACCCCACTGCTGTAAAGAATTACAGGAGTGTTATTTATGTCTCTATTCGTGTTTGTGTGTGTAGTAAAAGTTGTTTCTTACAGTAAAAGGGATTATTAGAGAAACATACTGCTACATATAAGAACATATGTGACTTTCATTTTACATTTTTCAGTGATTGTGAGCTATGAAAATTACTTTGGCTGCAATTTCACTGTCAGATTTTAAATAACTCTTTGTGAAAGCAATTATTAGCTACTAGATATTCTGTATATATGATTGGCAACAACCCCCATGAAAACTTTGATGTCTGCTAGGGAAGATTCACTTCTTAAAAAAAAAAAAGTGCCCACATTTGTCATCTATTTTCCTATTCACCGTTGCACCTAGATCCAGGAAAAGGCCACTCTACAGTGTTTGTTGGTTTGTGCTCTAGGATATTTTGGAATATAAAAAGAAACAGAGACCTCAGAAAATCCGGATGCTAGATGGATCTGTGAAAACAGTGATGGTGGACGACTCCAAGATGGTGGGGGAACTCTTGGTTACCATTTGCAGCAGGATAGGTGAGCTTTCACATGAGCTTTTTTATTTTGATTTTTTTTATAACACGTTTCTTCTTTCTTCACCTCATTTGGTATCTAGCAATGTGTCAGTGTGTCTGATAACCCAGTGATATCTGTCCAGCCCCAAGAGAGTGTATTCATTCTCCTGATTTGCAAACCCACCAGCTGGTTTTGTAAAAACTTGAACTTCCCATCAAGTCGTAATTGAGAGCTTTTATTTCCCTTTCAAAAATGAAAGTAATTTTCAAATTGAAAATGATGTTTCTGAAATTGTCCAGTATCCAACCCATTGCTGGGATTCTATGAAAGTATCACTGTTGCTAGAATCTTCTTAAGTACACGTGGTAAAGCCTTTGTGATTGGTTATTGGGCAGCTCTTTTTCCTTGTAGCTTCTGTTAGTCTCCCCAGAGAGTATATCTGCTTCCTTTCTACGAGAAGCCCTTCAGATATTTGCAGAAAATAGCCTTGCCTACCTTTGTTTTCTCTTCATGCAAAGGAGGCCCACTTCCTTCAGGCACTTCTTTGACATTGTTTTGGCTTCCTTTGCATGAGCTCTACTTTGTCCGTATTTTTCAAGAATTAGACAAGAGAATTGACCGTGACATTTTGAATAGGACTTAACTAGCTAAAGTTCTCCTTTTTAGCGAGAGTTTTTTGATGTGTATTGCATGCGGTGGTCTCTCTGACCCTCACTATAGTAAGGCCCCTTTCTATTCTTTTCCACACTGACTTCTTGAAAATAGTGTATAAGCCCCAGGGTGAAAGGGGTTGACGGAGATTCAGTCATTTGTGTTTATAACCTAATTTTAATTTTTAGGAATAACGAACTATGAAGAATATTCTTTGATCCAAGAAACTATTGAAGAAAAGAAAGAAGAAGGGACGGGTACACTTAAAAAAGATAGGACACTGTTAAGGGACGAAAGGAAAATGGAGAAGCTAAAAGCCAAACTTCACACGGATGATGACCGTAAGTGTTTGAGAAGGAAGTGCAAACAGGGACATGGGTTTGCCGAGACTCACTCCCCTGGCTTCGTCTGTATTACTCAGGGAAAGCCCCCCCCCCATTATTTATTTATTTTTAATCCATATGTTTTACTCGTCTGTTGATAAGGTAGATAAAAGGAGCATCAGACACAAGGTTTTCACAATCACACAGTCACATTGTGAAAGCTAATCATTATACGATCATCTTCGAGAAACATGGCTACTGGAACACAGCTCTACATTTTCAGGCAGTTCCCTCCAGCCTCTCCATGACACCTTAACTAAACAGGTGATATCTATTTAATGCGTAAGAATAACCTCCAGGATAACCTCTCTACTCTGGAATCTCTCAGCCACTGACACTTTATTTTATCTCATTTCTCTCTCCCCCCTTTTGGTCGAGATGGTTTTCTCAATCCCTTGATGCTGAGTTCCATTCTAGGATTTCTTTTCCCACGTTGCCAGGAAGATCCACACCCCTGGGAGTCATTTTTTGATTTTAAAAAATTTCATCTATAAACATTTTGTTTTATGAGTCAGTGAGAGAAAAAGACTCTTAAGGGAAAAAAGTGACTGTGTCATTTCATTTAAAAAAACCTCAATATCAGATATACAAATCACGTTCACATTTTCTCCACTGTCTTTAACCAACCAAAACAGTTGGTTTGAACTGGGATCTAAAAAGATTGAATGATAGGTTGCTTAACTCTTTTAAATATGGCTACCCCTTCACCTCCTTTATTTTTTTCTTTGCAATATTTTTTTCGGTGGAGAAATCAGATTAATTACATGGTATTTCCTTCAGTCTGGATTTTGTTGAATTTATACCTGTTTTGCCATTTAACATATTTCTCTGTCCTAAGATCTAGAAGCTTGTTCAGTTTCTTGCACATTTGTGTCTGTGCACATTTGCGTGTATGCATGCGCATAAATATTTATTTTAAAATAAAGACTCCTTTTTCCATGATGTCGTGTCTTACTGTCGGAAAGTTGTAGCAGATTGTCTCTTTTTTGTGATGTTAGTCATTGATGATCATCGCCGATATCCAGTTTTTTCTTCAGGATTACAAAATCATAAAATAATTCTGTTATAAGTCATTTTCTAAGGCCATGCAGTTAATATACGGAAATGTCAGTATGTACACCCATATGCCCCAGAGCCCATGCTGCGTGCACCTTGCTACTTAACCTTCCCCTGAGAGGGTCTTAATTCGTGCCGCAGCTTCCTTAGATCTTTCCTGCCCCTTCTGTCATTGTTCTTGCTCTTGCTGCATTGATAGATGTCATTTTTGTCATCGTGTTTATTCATCTTTGGTTGAGCTGTCGTTTCCTTTGACCCTTTTTCCATTCCCTTTTCTTTCTTCCTTATTTGATTTCTAGTAGTGTACTCCTTTCCAAGTGATACTATAGTAGACAAATCCTGAGGATTTATTGATATTTGCATGATAGTCTCCCAAGTACTGTGGGAGATGAGATCAATCAAATGCATTTTTTTGTGCTGAAGTTGCTTCTGATCTGGTGAGGCTGGTAGTAAGTACTGACCCACAGTGTGTGTGAAGCCCAGGGAGGAATGTGGGCCTGAGAGCTCTGGAAAACGTAGAGGGAGGGGGATCAATTCCTGTGGGGCTTGATTTTAGGAGAGGGTTCTTAAAATGGGTAACATTCAAGCCGGGCCATGGGCAGCATTTCTGCCATCCTCACCTCCTAGTGTTCTGTTCTCCCTCCCTTACCCTCCATTATTTTAATTTTCTTTTTTTCTTCTTTGGGTCAGAAGTAACTCATTATGACCAGAGTTTGTAAATTATTTCACTTGATGAAACTGTCTGCTCTTGATTTAAAGGAAACTCCTAATATGATTATCTTAACACAGAGCACTGATTTCCTTATTTCTTTTTTTCTCCCTAAAGGAAAAGGTATGTATTATAAACTCGGTTGTTGTGTTTGAGCCAGCTTTAAGAATGGCTGGGAATAATGAGGCCAAATGTACTCCATCAAATGTTATCTCTCATTCCCTTTGTGGTTTGTCATATGATGGATGTGAAATTAGTTTGCAAGGTTGAAAAGCATAGTTCTAATATAAAAAGTAGCTATAAGTCAGTATCAGAGTTCTAGAAATCAGTTGCTGTTTTGGTAAATCCCCTTTAATTATGAGGAAAAGTAAACTCAATTCTTTCATATGTCTTGTTGTGTTGCAGTCAATTGGCTGGATCACAGCCGAACATTCAGAGAACAAGGAGTAGATGAAAATGAAACATTGCTACTTAGACGGAAGTTCTTTTACTCTGATCAGAATGTAGATTCGAGAGACCCTGTGCAGCTGAACTTGCTTTATGTTCAGGTACAGTATTTAATGCTCAGACCCTGAGGTGGGTGAGATTGCAGGAAGCTCCTCTCCACGTTTTGTAGTAAGCAGGAGTTCAGCTCTGTCTTCCATCTTTGTTACAGTCTCCAGGTTCCAGTGGGCTCTGCTTGTGGGCTTCTCACAGGTTTTTGGCGATGGTGCAGGTTGGTGCTCAGCGTGAGCTGCTGAGCATCCAGTACACAGCCTCTCTTGGTTCTCTTTAGCCTGGCGGCTGACACTGTCCTTCTCTGCATTTAATGTACTTGACCATCGCTCCACAATGCAGTAAAGCTTGCAAATATAAGAATAAACCTTATATTCTTAGCTTGCATTTTAGACTATAAGAGAGTATCAATCAGAAAATCTGTACCTCTTAACTGAAAGGTATCCTGTCAATGGCCATTTATGTCTTTACTGTTTATTGATTGTTTAACCTTTGACAAGTCATTGAACTTATCTGAGTTGCAGGTTCCAAAATATAACATGCAGGCTTTGCACCAGGTGGTCCCCAGGGTTTTGTTCAGTGCAAGAATAGCAGAGTCTCTCTCTCTTCTGTAACTGCCCCTCTCCCACTTCCTTTCTTCCTTTCCTTCTACACCTTTCTCTTTGCTGTCCTTCCACTTTACCTACTGTCTGCCCATAGAAATAGTGCAGGAAACAGCAAACTGTGGCCGCTCTGCAGCTGTATTTTTAAGTAAAGGTTATTGAAACACAGATTGCTTGTTCACGGATAGCCCCTGGCTGCTCTCACACCCCAAGGCAGAGTTCATTTGTTGTGACAGAGACTTTATTGTCTGCGAGGTCTCAAATATTTACTGTGTTGTCCTTTACAGGCACAGTCTGTCTGCCCCTGAGTTAGTAGAGGGAAGAATGGTGTGGAAAGGAGGAGGGCTGGCAGGAAAGAGGGATAAGGCAGGAAGAAAGGCGGGTGTCAGGGTAATGAGAAAAATACTTATTGGCTTAGGGTGCAGAGCGATAACTGTGAGTATATATTTGGGGGGGGGGTTCTTGGGCTCATGTAATTAGAGAAAGGAAAGACAGAAAGATAAGAATAAAGAGCAATATCACAGGTTGGGAACTGGGAGAAGGACTTCGCACACAATAGGTGCATTTGCTTGTCATTTTTCCTAAATATCTCAAGTATTGAATTCTTGTCTGTGTGTCTGTGTGTGTGTCTGTCTGTCTCTCTTTACATTGGTCATTATCTTGGGCTGGGGATCAAATTGGTTTCACTTTTAGATTTTTTTTTTCAATTAACTTTTCACTTGGGTAATAAAAAGTAAATTATATCCTATTTTGGCCCCTATGAATCTGATATTTTAACAAGGATTTTCTTTTTTTTTTTTTCAATTCATAATCACTTCTACCTTCTAGAATAAATCAAACTTTAGATTTGATATACCAAACACTGCTGATGCTTTCCATCTATAGGCAGTTTGGGGCAAAGGCTTGGTTTCCTTTTATACTCCTGTGGTACAGCCATCCGTGGCATCTTGAATGCCTCATTGTAGGGTGGTTGGCAATTTCCCCAGGGCTCCACAGAGAAGTGTGTGTTCTGGTATAGGAATGTGCCATTTGAGAGACTGTCATTTCCCAGGCTTCTGATACTTTTGCGTCTTCTTGTGTTTCAGGCTCGGGATGACATCCTCAACGGCTCCCACCCTGTCTCCTTTGAGAAAGCTTGCGAATTTGGTGGTTTCCAAGCACAGATACAGTTTGGACCTCACGTGGAGCATAAACACAAGCCTGGATTCTTAGAGTAAATGACTTTTTTTGTTCTTTTTGCCTTCCTTTTTTCTCTCCTCACCTCTCCTGTGTCTCTTCCTCTTCGCTTTTCACCTATTTATTTTTGAGCTAGCTATACAAAATACACACCCATGTTTCAACCAATTGTGAGAATCTCAGTTTTTACTCAGTTGAGTATTTGATCAAATTTGCAGACCTTAGGAGTGCAAGCTGCAAAGGAGTTCAATGTTGGAATGGCTGTAGAGGTTCTCTGTCCCAAGTTCAGGAAGTGTATGATTTCCTCTATTCCATAGAGTCTGTAGCACTTTTCCAAGCTTTTGTCTAGCCTGTTACAGGATACCTCTGGAGTTGAGGAACTGACTTCCTCCATCTTCTGAAACCTCTGCCCATTAGAACATTCCTTATTCATACCTGACCAAATTGTCTTCTTTAATTTCTTTATAAGATCCCTATATTAGAATGGCAATGAATGTATAAACAAGAGAATTCACATTCTTTATTATAATTTATAAACTATCCATTGCTCTGTATATATGATGCAAATATTAAATTCTTGGTCTACTCATTTTGCCCATCTGGTCTTTTATCCTGTTTTATAAAATGATTGTTCTTTTTGGCGTTAGGCTTCTAGATTCACGGGAAAACTAACCCTACAAATCCTATATATTCTTTATGACCCCAAAGAATATGGGCCTTAGGGTCAGGTTTCCTGTATATGCTCAGTAGGATTCCAGACATACATAGGTAACTGTTTATCCAAAATTACTTTCCTTTCTCTTTTGATCTCATCTTTTTTTGTCCTCTGTGAATACTCTTTTTCTTTATCTATTCCCCACCCCTTCCTTTTCTGTCTGCCTTATGCTTCCTTTCAAAGCAGATGAAACATTTGAATGAGCCAAAAAGTCACTTCAGAATTTCAGCCTGGTAATATGATGCTGTTACCTAGAGTGCAGCCTGTAGAGGCATTGGAATGGGGGTCCTGATGTGAATGCCAATTGTGGGGCGGGCGGATGGGAGCTTTTCTGGAGAATGCATCAGCATAAAATGTGTTGAGTAGGTCATTGGTTGTATTGTGTCCAAGTGTACTGCACAGCCAGGATAATGTGAATGCTTATTTGTCCCTTGACCCTTCTCTCAGGTTGGTGGAAAGTAACTGGGACCATCAAATGCCCTTGATTAAGAAGACTACGTTTTTTTCCCTGGTGGCAGAGAATGCTGGCCAGCCTATTGTTTGGTCTAAACTTGTTTCCAAAAACAAACAAACAAACAAACTTTACCCTTGCTTTAATGAGAGCCTTTCCAAACTGATGCTTTGTCCTGCCATATACCATACATGACCTTGACTCGTAGAATGGCTCTGAGCAGCATCTTTCACTGGCTTTGCTCTGTGTTATCCATTGTGTCACGGTGCAGGGTTCCTCAGAGCCCATGTCTGCCTGGCTAGTGTGGCTTCCTTCCTCCAGCAGCAGAGGAAGCTGCCCATCCTCTCTGTTCTGTGGCACCCCAGAGGCTTTACAGAAGACCATGGGCACGTGTGCTTTTAGCAGTTTTCACATCGCCACCTTCTAACCTGCCAGTTTATCCCTCAGAAACATTTGATGTCACAAAACTGAGGATTATAGCCACAGAAATTGATAGGAAAACATCAAGAACTAATCAAGCCTGTTTAGTTTCTGTCAGCAGCTGGTTCTATCAGTGACTGATGGAGAGCGGGAGAAAATGGAGGGAAGGTTTATGAATACCAGACACTTTAAATAAAAACGTTGACCTATTTTTAGACCTTCATGGCTATAAACCTACATGGCCCTGGTCAAAAGGAGATCCAAACATAGCCATTCAACTCCTGCCTCGTTGTGAATTGAGAAAGAAGTATTACATATGATAGATGTGGAAGAGGAGCCACAGAAAGAAGTGGCTTGGTTACAGTTACTTAAGGAGTTTTTCTGCAAATGATTTCTGACCGCTAGCCCTGGGCTCTATCATTTTCAGAGGAATTTGTACTTTTGGGGCATGTACCCCTTTTTCACTCGCTCCTTAATATGCTGCAAAATTAAGAAAGTACCTAAAAATGTGTTTACAGAGTCCTTTGTCTTTCTGCTAGTGTTAAGAGTTGTGCCAGCCAAATCTCAATGGATATTCTTGTACCCATGGATGGCCTGGGCCAAGACTGCACACGGGCATCAGTGGATAAGTAGTCGCTCTTAACAGTGCGCTAGCATTTTCTGACCCTGTTGGGGGCTATATGCTACCTTGTAATGTCCCTAATCTAAGATTAAGCTGTTTAATTGTTTTTTCATTTTCTGAAATTATAATGTGAAGCTCATGCTTCTAGTGCTAAATATACCTGTACTTGGATTACAAATTTAAAACAAGCTTATTACACATGGTGGCAATTATTTTTCTCTACAAATTTGATTTATTTTTCAAGTAAGCCAAATCTAGTCTAGGTAATGAAGCGTTTATATTTAATTGTTTACATTATTGTGCACACTATATAGGTAAAACTATGTGTCCCCTCTTAATTAAAACAAAACAGTGAAGCTACATTTCCTTGATTTCAATTTGGGGAGTTGAGTGCTGTTTTCAGTGATAATATCCCTGGGCTGTCCCTGGTGACTGCCTGAGCTGTGTTTTTCAGACTTTTATGTCTTTCCCCATCTAGCTCTCATATGTGCTATCTGCTTGAACAATTCAGAGTGAAAAAAAAAGTGAGAGGGCTTGATTTGTCACACAACCAGGCTGACGTTACAGGTCAAACAGAGATTTCAGTCACAGGGTTTCTGAATTAGGTATCTAGACGTGTTGAGTAAATTTCTTGAAAATTTATTTAGCCTTTTTTTTTTCAAAGTTGGCATAATACGGACATTCTTATGAGATTCTCTGTTACCTTTCTTTAGTCCCTCAGATGATGTCTGAAATCAATTCCACCTTGGTGAAGGTATTCATTTAGAATATAGGAAATCAGCAAGTGCAAGGTTTCCATAGTTTTTAGCGATTGAATGATAATGCACTCTATCTACTCTGCAGACGGAGGAAATAGATTGTAGAGAGAAACAGAGACAGAAACAATGTGAAGAATTGGTGGAAGCAACAAAGCAAGAAGAAAAGCCAGGTCTACACAGTCATGTCTGATACATGTTATTTACATGGCAGTTTCCTTCAGTCTATCTTTAGAGGGTCCCAGAAGGGGACATTTTATCAGAGGATGATAATTTAATAATTATGTATATACTTGATACTCTTTTATGTTTAGAAGATGCTAACAGCAAGCATACTGTATGTTCTTCTTTTACTCAAGGGCTTCCTGTGTGTATTCTATTGTGATAGGTATGGGGAGCCGCAAGGAAGATAATGTACTAATTCCTTGCTTGTCTCTTTGACAAAGAGGCGTATGAAATGTTAATTATGGAAACCAAAGGTGTACCATTTAACTCCATTTTAAATGCAGGATGATCTATTTAGTATGCCAAAAGTTACAGTTCAGGCTATGGAGGCTGCTGTAAATTGTTTCTAGAAAGGCAGCTAGAGTACAGTGCAAAAGGCAATGTTGATCAAAGAATTTGCTAAAATAGAAGACAAATCTAAAGAATTTAACTCTTAAACTGCAACAAAAACAATATTGCTAATTTCATGACCCTTAAAAGCAAGGTAAGAAACATTAAGAAGTACGTAATCAGAGTCAAAGCCTTCTATAGCAGGAGGAGAAAGAAGCCAATAAACTTTACACAGTAAACCAAGTATACATGATAAAATTGATGGTAGCCCCATGTGATGGTTATATTGTTCACTGTACAATTCTGTAAACTTCTTCATACGTCTGAAAATTTTCATAATAAAATGTTGAGAAAAAAAATTGAAGGTGACACAGAAGGCTAGAAATAGACTGTATAACTTCCCAGTGTGTTAGACAGGGGAAAAATAGAGGAATACACACAACTTGACCAATATAATGGAAGTTGTACAGAATGGATTATGAAAACAAAGACAGAAGTATGGTAAATAGACTACACAAAAGAAGATAATAGAAATACATATTTGCCATCATAATAAATATAAACAGATCAAACTCAACAGTTGATAGAGAGATTCTCATATTGGTTGGAATTTTAAAAAGTTTTAGCTATAAACTATTTCCAAGAGATACATTTGAAAATAAAATCATGGAAAATAATGTGCCAGGAAATTACTAGTGATATTCAAAGTGATGGAGCTATTTTTAATATCATACAAATAGACTTTAATGCAAACAAAGCATAAATAGAGTTAAAGAAGAGCAGTATAAAGATAGAAGGAATAACTCACCAGGGTGATATAGTAATCATGAACCTATATGTACCTAACTACATTGCATTAAAATATATTTTAACTATTTTTTTATTGTGAAATATAACATATATGCAAAAAAGCAATACATTTCCAAGTACGTTTTAACAAGTATTTATAGAAGAGATTTTAAAGTTTGTTATGGGTTATAGTTCCATGATTTTTCATTTTTTTCTTCTAGCTGCTCGAAGACACTGGAGACCAACAGAAATATGAATATAATGATTGAGCAGTCATACTCATTTGTTAAATCCTATCTTCTCTGTTATACTCCTCTTTTTCTTTAAATAACAAACATAAGCAATAAATTTCAAAGGGCGTCACAACAGCTAGTTGTAGAACAGATTTCAGAGTTTGGTATGGGTTACAATTCCACAATTTTAGGTTTTTATTTCTAGCTGCTCTAAGGTACTGGAGGCTAAAAGAAGTATCAGTATACTGATTCAGCACTCATACTCATTTGTTAAACCGACCTTCTCTGTATAACTCCACCATCACCTTTTATTTTTCTCCCACTCTTTAGGGGTATTTGGGTTAAGCCCATTCTAACCTGTTCATTTTGGTAGGGGCTGTTGATAATTTGGAATAGGGGGATAGAACTGGTTGGTATTCTGGAAGGGCTGGCCCCTCTGCATTTCAGGACTTATCTGGAACAGGGACGCATCTGGAAGTTGTAGGTTTCTGGAAAGTTACCCTAGTGCATGGAATCTTATATAACGCTATAGGTATTCTTTAGGATTGGCAGGAATGGTTTTGGTTGGGGGTTGGCAAGTTATGATAGGTAGCCATGTCTAACTGAAACATGCGTAAGAGTGACCTCCAGAGTGGACTCTTGACTCTATTTGAATTCTCTCAGCTACTGATACCTTATTTGTTACTTCTTTTTCCCCTTTTGGTCAGGATGGCGTTGTTGATGCATGATGCTAGGGCCAGGCTCATCCCTGGGGTTCATCTCCCATGTCTCCAGGGAGACTTTCATCCCTGGATATCATGTCCCACATAGGGGGAGAGCAGTGGTTTCACTTGCAGAGTTGGGCTTAGAGAGAGTGAGGCCACATATGAACAACAAAAGCGGTTGCATTAAAATATAAAGAAGAAAAATGGACAAAACTGCAAGGAGATTCCAGATATGCAATTTTTGTGAAATAATTTAATATGTCTCCCTCAGTGAATGGTTGATAGAACAGGAAGATCAAAATAGAAGAAAGGAAATAATTTAAGAGAAATTAATGAAATGGAAGCCATAAAAGAGGGTCAAACAAAACCAAAAGCAGTTGAGAAAAATTAATAAAGTAAGTAAACCTCTGGCAAGTTTGATCAAGAAAAACTAAAAATGACAAAGCCACAAATAAACATTATTAATAGTGAGGATGAAACTTGTCTATAGCTTAGAGATTTTAAGCTGAAAAAAATTGAAAACTTAGACAAAATTGACACTTGGGAAATTGAAATAGACCTATAATCTGTAGAGAAATTGGTTTATTATTTTTAAATATACCAATCAAAAATATAAAACAAGAACAAAAAACTAGGCCCAGGTTATTTCAGAGAATAGAAAAAGAATTAAATCTCCTTACTTTAATTTGGAACTAGCAGACCCATAATACCAAAATTAAATATAGACCATATATAAAATTTGTAATGGTAGTTCATTCTAATTTATGATTCTAGATGTTCTTTCCCAAAAGAAAATAAAATATTAACAAAGTCCAATGCAACGTGTGTTTATGTATAAGTACAAGTTGTCATAACTAAAGAGCATTCCTTCCAGGAATGTAAAATTCATTTATTTCAACAAATAATTTATTGAATGTTACTCTGTGGCAAACCCTAAGCATTGGTGATACAGCAATGGAAGCACAAACATCCCTGACCCTATGGAACTTATAGTTTAATGCAGAGAGGCAAATGATAAGTAATAATAGGGTAAAATGCAAAATGTATTAAATGATGACATAAACCAAGTTGAAAAATAAAACAGAAAGGAAGGCTAGGAAGTGCATGTGTTTTAGGGAGTGAGGGAAAATTTGACACTTTAGAGCGGATGGCCAAGGAAAGCCTTGTGGAGAAGATATTTGAACTTTTCTGGGTTTAACATTAGAAAATGTGCTAATTTAATTTGCCATGTTAGCAGATTAAAGAAGAAAGACTATATATAATTGTCTAAATTATTGGAGAGAAAGAATTAGGTTAAAATTCAGTAGCAGTGATTAAAATTCTGATATTAAAAATATCAGAATTGGGATAATGAAACTGTCATTAGCTGCAGCTGATAATGATTATAAGTAAGACCTGAAATAAAGACCAATATATAGCAGCAAATCATATATCCATATATAATAATTAGAAAATGTAATTTGATAAGAAATATCCTTTTATAATAGAAACAAAGAGTTTAATTTACCTAGAAATGAAGCTGTCCAAAGACTTCCAAGATCTAACTAATAAAAGTTTATTGAAGAACATGTAAGACTGTCTGAATAAGTGGAATGATTTGCTGTTAATGGATAAGAAGACTATATATCATAAAAAAAGCAGTTCTACCCAAATTTATCTATAAATTAACTTCAGTTCCAATAAAAACTCTACTTGCTTATCAAGTACTGAGAAAAACTAATCTTAAAATTAATATGGATATTTCAATAAAGCTGTTAAAAATTTATATGGGGCAGGCCACAGTGGCTCAGCAGACACAGTTCTCACCTGCCATGCTGGAGACCCGGGTTCAATTCCCAGTACCTGCCCATGCAAAAAAAAAAAAAAAAAGTGAACTGGTCTAGTATCAAACTGCCAAGGCTAATTGAAGAAACATGGCGATCTCATGCGACTATATATTAACATTTCTTACAAAGCTATAGTAATTAAAACACTATATGATTCATGGGTGATATAGAAGTTTAGAAGTTTGATTAAAATATTTACCTCCAAAGCATGTTAGGTGAAGGAAGTCAGACACATAGGGCCACATATTGTATGATTCCATTTATATGAAATATCCTTTAGAACAGATTTATTCATATAGACAATAGAGATTGGTGGTTGCCAGGGGCTGGTGAGATTGGAGAATGGGGAAAACTGAATAATGGGTGAGGGGTTTTACTTTGGAATGGAAAAGGTTTGGAACTAGATAGAGATGGTGTTTGTGTAAAATTGTGAATATAGAAAATGCCACTGAATTTTTCACTTTAAAATGGTTAATTTTGTTGTGTGGATTTCACTTCGGTGGGTTATTAAAATTAAAAGCAAAATATTTTACTAAGCAAAAGATATCACTAAGTTGAGTGAAGTTTCAGAGTGGAAGAAGAAATTTGTGTATTTGCAATGCATACTACCAAGAAAAAACTAATATCCAGAAGATATTGAAAAGAAAAAAAAAATCCCTAATCTTCAAAGAAAATATCACTTTCAGTAGCAGTAGGCACTCTAGAGAAGAATCTCAATTGGCTTGTAAAGATATAAAAAGATATTGAACCTAATAAGTAATTTGGAAAATGCAAAATAAAAAAGGACATAGCATTTCATGTCTATCAGTTAGGTACAAATATAAATGCATGAAAGCGCCAAAGTACTTTAATGAGGAAAGAGAACATTTCAGAATATAAAACAGGATATATTGTTTCTAGATGCAAGGAGATGTGGCAGTATTGTGGTAGATTAGACATGTTCTTAATCTGCAGTCCAGTGGATGTGAAACCATTGCAAATAGGACCTCTTAAAGATTATTTTTCGTTAAGGTGTGGCCAGCTAAAGTAGGGTGGTTCTTAATTGGGATATTGGCAGCCTTGTAAAGAGAACCTGTAAGTCACAGAAGTAGGAAGTGGGAAGTCAGCAGGAGCCTAGCAGAAAAAGGAGAGAGAGAGGACACTGCTGAATGATGGGAAAGCCAAGGAACCCCAAGGATTGCTGGCAGCCTAGCTCCAGAACACTCCCAACCCCGGGAGAAAGCATGGTCTTGCTAACATGTTTGATTTGGACTTCTGGCTTCTGAAACTGAGAGCCAATAAATTCACACGGTTTAAGCCTACCCACTGTGTGGTATTTGTCATAGCAGCCTGGTAAACCCAGACGACCATATTAAAATATGCGTATAAACTAACTTGTTAGCGTGGCATCCATTAGAAAGGGAGAGAAGGATGGTATGGGACTTCAGTTAAATCTTAAATTTTAAAAACAGAGAGGAAGCGATCTTAATGCAGATATGATGATGTGTTAACATGTATTTAACCTTGGTTGTTGGTATATAAGTTATAAATTATGTATCTGGCTGTATATTTGAAATGTTTCACAATTAACATTTCTTTAAAAAGGAAATTGCTGTAGTCTGAGCATTAGGCAGTAAAAGCCTGTTTTCACTGAATGTATCACACTCCGCAAAAGCAAAATTGATAGGAGTTGGAAGTCAGACAAAAAAATTTCCTTTTCTTTTTTTTTTTCTACTAATTTTCTACTTTTTTTTTTCCTAATTTTGTTACATTGTGTGTTACAGGAAGAAACACCAGTGATTGGGTGCAAGCAGGCAGGTAACGGGCTGAGGAAACTTTTCTCTCATACTTGATTACCAGAGCCTCTTCTCATAGTGGTAGGGATGCTCCTCCAGAGTATTTTACTGAGAAAACAGAGCAACCCATTCTATGAATTCACTGTGGGACAGAGTTTAGAGTAGACTTGGAGAATTTCCCCCACAAACTCAGGATGGTTCTACTGTCAACAAACAAAGCTTTTGACCCAGTAGGAGATCTTAAGGAAGCTTTTCTTGTGGCATCTGCTCAAACGTATATTTCTGTGCTTTTTTTTGAAGTTGGTCTTCTGAGTGCTTTTGTAGAATGATTTGGCTGTGGATTCTTTGTTTTACAAGTAACAATGAAGTGGGCATTTCAGCTTTGTTTTTCACCATCTCCTTGCTTGCTATTCCTTGCTACCCCCTACTCACTTACATTAAAAGTAAAATACGTCAAAGGTCATGTTCACGCCTTTCTGTACTGTTTTTTTAAATTATGTCATTTTTTATACTATATTTATATATGTATGTTTCTGTTTATCCTATGCTCTTTCCAGCCCAGGGCTCACCTGTCAATTTTGAGAGTGGCATCTCCATTGTTTCCTCCTAGTAGCAACCTCTGCCTTGTAGGGTTGATGCCTATCTCCCTGGCCACTTTCAAGCTGTAGGCCATTCAAACCAGGGAACTCTGAATTTATTTCCATCCAGAGTTACCTCTTGAGTTCCATGGCAGTGGCCTGTCCTTAGATTAACAGGCATTTGGATTCCTTTCAGTATTTTACAGTTGTCTCACCTATATCTAACCTAGTAGCTTTTTTGCAAATATTTACCTGTAGGAAGCATTTGGCTCTTCCCTTTTTGTACTATTTTAGCAGTTTATAGGAGATATCAGTAATTACTTAATCACAACATGTTGGGGATGAAATAGAACCATCTCCTGGTAGGAACACTGTCTTGGATGGAGCAGCTGTGGAGAGCTTCTAGAGAGGAGCCTCTTGGTTGCACACTTTTAACATTCCATGACTGTTAGAGAGGAAGAAGGGCATTGATTAGTCTGCTAACTTGGTGGGGTGGAGATAGTATTATTTTCTTTGCATTCAGAAAGGATGATCTGTAGAAGGTGGGCAGTAGAGTTTTGAGGAGAAGTGAGGTCTAGATGCTTACATTTCAGGTGGCTGTCCTTTTAAGATGGGAATATGCAGGGAGGAAGTGGGAGGGACTTTACTTGGCCAGAGCTTGCTTAATCAGGAGAAAAATTTCCAATCAGGTTTGACAATCTGACCCACTTCCTCGGAGAAGGCTGACTGAGTTCACTTGTACTTATGTCCCAGATGCTTAGTAGCCTTCCAAACTCAGGCGTGATAATCAAAACAGCAACTGAGCTGGAACTGCGGTACTGCCTCCTCGCAGGCAGTGATGACAGGCTGCCTGCTTACCAGTTTCATGCTGACTCTGTGTACTTTGTTGATTTACTTATTTGCTGATACACCACATACATATGCATGCTTGCGTGCGTGCACGCACACACACATACTTCATATTTTAAAATACTTTAAAACAAACTCCCCTCCACCTCCAAATCCACTTTTGAGAACACCGTAGGGTAAGATTCTGGAAGGTCTTCCCAGTGACTACTAAAGAATAGAAGGGAGGCAAATTTGGGGAGGTTGGTGTTTGGGTTTGTTAAAGCTGCCAGAAATGTAATATACCAGAAATGGAATAGCTTTTAAAAAGGAGAATTCATTAAATTGCAAGTTTATAGTCCTAAGGCCATAAAAATGGCCAAATTAAGGCATCCAGAGAGCAATATCTTGACTCAAGAAAGGCCGATGGGTCCGGAACACCTCTGTCAGCTGGGAAGGTGTGTGGCTGGCATCTGTTGGGGTCTTTGGCTTCTGGTTTCAAACAGTGTTCCTGGGGGCATTTTCTTTCTGTGTCTTCTGTTGGCTCTGAAGTTTTCTTCCCTCTTAAAGGACTCCAATAAGTGACTCATCTTGAATGGATGGAGACACATCTCCATGGAACCACCTAGTCATATGGTTCTACCTGCAATTGGGTGAGTCACATTTCTATGGAAACAATAAAAAAGATCCCACCCTGCAATATTGAATCAGGAGTAAAGAACATGGCTTTTTGGGGGGGGTAGACAACAGTTTCAAACTAGCACAGTTGGTTTTGCAGAATTGTGAATTTAGGGCAGCTTATTGTAGCATAGGACTTTCTTGTCTTAGTGCCCAGAATATTCTATCCCTGCTTGGCCACTGGAAGCTACCACCTGATGCTCTTCTAGAAACATAGCCATTGTTCTGGGGTGTTTGTCTGGAAGGCCATTTTGGGGTTCTTTTGGTAACCTTCTGCCCAGTAGCCTGAAACTTTCATACGTCTTCATGAACATTTTAAATGTGCTTTTGGGGGAAAGCTTAAACTGTGGGCCACACTTGGTTGGGGAGGTTAAAGTAGTTGAGAAACTACTAACTAGTCCTGTAACCATATTTGAGTCACTTTACCTCTGTGTGACTCAGCTTCCTCTTTTGTGATCCTAGTACCTTCCAGATCTCTAACTTTTTTTCAAGAAGTTACTTAAACAAGGTTATAGCATCTAAGCTCCTGCTGGCTAGATATTTCTTAGATCCCTCCTGCTGGCTGCCTTCGAGTCTCGATGAGAATGCTCTGCCGGTGCTCAGCCACAGATCCCTAAAATTCCAGGATGTACTTAGAACTTGTCCACAGAACTAGTTGCAGATTGAACAGACATCATCATTCGAGTTTTAATGGAGCTAAAAGCTGAACTTTTACACCCACCCCCCTTCTTTTTGCTGGAATAGTCTAAAATAAATCCTAGGCAGCAAATCATTTTATCTATAAATTCTTCCTTTCCACAGATCCTTTCTGGATAAATCCATCTCCAGTCCTGGCTTTTTTCTGAAATGGCTGACTGCTTCTGTGTTTGGTTAAATCCTCATGTGGGGCACCATTCTCTCGGGTTTTATCTTCTGAAAGTTCAGAATTTTCCAGACCATTTATTTCTAGATTTTTTGTTCCCAAGAGTTCAGCTCTCAGCTTATCTCTCCTGTTGCATTTTACTATAAGCTGCAAGGAGCAGCCAGACTGCATTTTCTGCATTTAGCTTGGAAATTTCTTCTGCTAAATATCCAAGTTCATTACTCTCAAATTCTGCCTTCCATCTGCAAAGAATGCCTTCTTCCCAGTTTTTAACAGCATGTCATCATTTCTGTCTTAAAGCCTCAACAGAGATATCTTTAGAGTCCACCCTTCTACCACAGTCTCTTCAAAGCATTCTAGGCCTTTTCTGTCAAGCTCTGCACAGCTTTTCCAGAATCTTCCCCCATCTATTTAAAAAGCTGTTCCAACATGTTTGGTATTTACAAACTTAAGCACCCCCTACTTTTTTTCTGGTACCAAAATCTGTGTGTGTTAGTGAGCTGCTGGAATGTGATATACTAAAAACAGAATGGCTTTTAAAAAGGGGAATTTATAAAGTTACAAGTTTATAGTTCTAAGGCCATGAAAATGCCCAAATTAAGGCAAGACTATAAAAATGTCCAAATTAAGGCATTCAGGGAAGATACTTTGGCTCAAGAAGGCCGATGATGTTTGGGGTTTCTCTCTCAACTGGAAGAGCACAGGATGACGCCTGCCAGCTTTCTCTCCAGGCTTCTCAAGTGGCTTCCTCAGGGTTCTTTCCTTTCTGTTGGTTCTGGTGGCTCTGTTGTTTCTGACTCTCCAAAATGTTTCCTCTTTTAAAGGATTCCAGTAAATTAATCAAGAGCCACTTGGAATGGGTGGAGTCATATCTCTATCCAATCAAAGGTCACACCTACAATTGGGTGTGTCACATCTCCTTGGAGATAATGTAATCAAAAGTTTCCAACCTACAGTGTTGAATCAGAATTAAAAGAGATGGTTCCTCCCACAAGATTGGATGAAGATTAAAACATGACTTTTCTGGGATTCATAATAGATTCAAACTGGCACAATTTGATACCAACTTGACTTCTGTAGCATATACATATTCTGTTCTTGTACAACTCCACCCTCCCTCCCTTTCTTGGATTTGTTACAAATTACAGATTTGTGCATTATATGTTCAAAACCATGGATTTATCATTACTTTTTTTTTGTTATACATTTGTATTTTATCATCTCTGGGAGCAAGAAGTGGCATTGCATACCAACAAAAACAATACAGTATTCCCAGACAGTTACCTTTACCGGAGGTCTTTATTTCTTGATATCACTTTGAACTATTATCTCATGTCCTTTTCTTTCAGTCTGAAGAACTCCCTCTGGCATTGTTTGTAGGCCAGGCCTAGTGGTGATGAACTCCTTTGGCCTTTGCTTATCTGGAGTGTTTTTTCTATCCCTCACTTTTGAAAGACAGTCTTGCCAGATATAAAATTGTAGATTGGCAGTTGTTTTCTTTCAGCGCTTTAAGTATTTCGACCCACTGCCTTCTTGCCTCTGGTTCCTGATGAGAAATCGGCGTTTAATCTAATTGGGACTCCTTTATACATAACATGTAGCTTTTCTCTTGCAACTTTTGGAACTCTTCCCTTTTTTTTGCATTCAGCAGTTTTTTAGTATGTGACAGGGTGTATTTTTCTTGAACATTGTCCTATTTTTTCCTGTTATTCTCTGTGCTTCTTACATATGCATATTCATGTCTTTTGTTACATTGAGAAGTTTTCCGTTCTTTGTCTTTTAATCTTTTGTTGCACACTGTACATTTTAATATTTTAAAATGTTGACTCTGGGATTTAGTCCCTGAGATGTCTGTTTTTTGAGTTTGTAAAAAGCTGGTGATATGAGAGAGATTTTGCTGAGTGTCAGGAGCTAATAAAACCAACCACATCTAAGCAAGAACACCTTTTACCGTCTGTGTAAATTGACTTTGTATTGGCTGGTATTCCGTTTCAGAGTTCATCTGTCCCATCAGAAAGGTCAGACCAGGACAAATGTAAAGTATAGGGAGAACGATTTCATGGTATTTACTGTAATTTACCAGCCTTTTCCTCCTGCTCCACCCTAAATGCTGTGTGATGGTCTTTTGAATTCTGGAGTTGTGAAATAGTTGATTCAGACAGTTCCTGCGTGTTTTATATGGTGGAGAGATGATTCCTGGGGCCTCTCTTCTACCACCTTGCCCTGAAAAAGATGTATTTCTTCATCTCCTTTTATTTTTTCACTTGTCCCTGTCTTCACAGCCACTCCCAAAGATATAAATTTGCACAGGACATGGGTTAATTTTTTAGAAATTTCCTATTTTTGGATTTGGCTGAATTTATCTAGTCCTCTCTTCTTCTTTTATAAAATAGCATTTAGGTCTAGCGGCTTAATTCAATTTTGGTTCACTTTTTTACATATCGATTCTTTATTGTTTGCCAAGAATATGTCCTTGCTGGTGCTATATACTTTCTTATTTTAGCCAGCAAGGTTATGTTATCTGGATAACCAGGGTTTATTAATATTAAAATTGTCAGTGGGCTTATATGTTGTCAAATTGATCCCTCTAATATAAAGTTCCTCCTCAAATTGTCCCTTACTGGTTTGAGCAACCATCAGTGCTTTTGTTTTACCCATTATTTAATTGAGGGTTGTAAAATGATGATTTTGGAATTCTGTTATTCCTACTGTATTTATTAGATATGATTCTTTCCCTCATTAATATATAGAAATGTCAGGATCAGTGTTTGGTTTTTCTTTCCCTTTGTTTTTCAGCTTGCAGTATGAGTTGCTATCCTAGCAACCTCCTAAAGTGACTAATGATTCTTTCACATTTTCATTTTCAGTATTTTCAAACTTACAGGATAGTTACACAACAATACAAAGAACACCACCGCATACAAAGAATGCCAACATACCCTTGTCCCCTCAGATAGGCAGATACACCAATTTTAAAATTTGCTGTATCGTTTTATCTGTGTATCTATTTATCTGTCTTTTTTTCCATCTTTCGGATCCTGAGCAAGTTTCCTGAACACTTGCTTAGAAGTTGTTTGTCATGCTCCTTGAACACTTAATGCTGCCATGTGTATTTCCCCAAAACCAGGTTATTCGCTTATGTAACCACCTTCAGTGTGGTTCTCGAGCTCTAGAAATTTAACATCGATAAAGCTTACAGTCTGTGTTTTAGTTTGCCAAACTGTTCAATGCAGATTTCATGAAATTGAACAGGAATTTATTAGCTTACAAGGTTACGGTTTTGAGGCTGAGAAAAATGTCCAAATCAGAGTTTTACTAGGCAACGCTTTCTTCCTGAAGATCGACTGCTGGCGATCCCAGACTCCTTCTTCAGATGACCCCACGCATGGCAGTGTCTGGTCTGTCCCTTTTCTTGTGTGTTGTGGTGCTTTCAGATTCCTGCTTCTCTGGGTTTCTCTCTTCTTCTGAATTTCATTCTTTTATAAAGGATTCCAGTAAGAGGAATAAAACCCACCCTGAATAAGGTAGGTAACATCTTGTCTTTATCCTACTCACCATGAAGTTACATTGGGTCCATATCCACACAAATGAATGAACTTTAAAAACATACTTTTCTGAGGTATATACAGATTCAAATCATCACAGTCTATATTCCAATTTTTTTGTATATCCCGATAATGTTTCTTTGAGCCTTTTCTCCCCCTTACTAGTTCCCAACCAGGATCATATATTGCGTTTAATTATCATTGTCTCTTAAGTTGCTCTTCTTTACATATATATATACGGCATAAACTTTCTTCATCTCAACTACTCCCAAACCTACCATTCAATGGGATTAATCACATTTGTAATATTGTGGTACCTCACCATCTTCCACAGTAAAACTTTCCCATCTTCCCGAAAGAACCCCTATATCCATTATGCATTAACTCCCTATTCCCCCTGCCCCTCCCCACCCTCTGCACCTGACAACCTGCCCTCTAATTTCTGTCTCTATGAGCTTACATATTTTCTTAGTAGCCATCATGGTTTAAATTTAATATCCTAAATCTATAACATACTCGTTTGCTTTAATTCCAACTTAACTTCAATAGTATTTATAAACTATGTTCCTATACTCCTCTGTCCTCGCCACCTTTCTGTAGTTCTTGTCACAGATTACATGTATGTACTTTATGAGTCCAAAACTGTTGATTTATCATTAAATTTTGTGCATTTGCCTTTTAGGAAGTAAAACATGAGTTACAACCCCAAAATACAACAGGAGTGGAATTTGTATTTACCTGTTGTCATCCTTTATTTCTTCATGTGACTTTGATCTGTTGTCTGCTGACCTGTATTTTAACCTGAAGAAACCTCTTTTGCATCTCTTGTAGGGCCATTCTAGCTGTATGAACTCCCTCAGCGTTTGTTTATGTAGGAATCTTTCTCTGTTTTCTAAGACAGTTTTGCCAGTTTTTAGTTGGCAATTTTTTGCTTCCAGCATTTTAAATGTTATCCCACTGCCTTCCTCCGTGGTTTCCAATGAGAAATGTACGCTTACTCTTACTGAGTTTCCCTTATCCCTAACATGTTGCTTCTCCCTTGCGGCTTTAAGAATTCTCTCTTTTGGCAGTGGTGTGGTGTGGTGTGGTATGGTGTGGGGTCTATTTGAGTTTATTCTGTTTGTCATTCATTGAGTGTCCTGGATGTGTATATTCATGTCTTTGGTTAAATTTGGGAAGTTTTCAGCCGTTATTTCTTTGAGTATTCTCTCTGTTCCTTTGTTTCTTCTCCTCCTGGGACTCCCACAGTGTGTACATTACTGTGCTTGATGGGCTCCCACAGGTTCTTAAGCTCTGTTTACTTTTTTTCATTCTTTTTTTTTTTCTCCTCTCCCTCCGACTGGATGATTTCAGTTGTCTTATGTTCACCTTTTCTGATTCTTTCTTCTTCCTGCTACAGTCTGGTTGACCCCTTCTAGGGAATTTTAAATTTCGGTTACTATGATCTTCAATTCAAGTCTGCTTGGTTCATTTTCTTAATATCCACCTTACTATTGATAGTCTCTTTGTGTTCATCTGTTATTTTCCTGATTTCCTTTAGTTCTTTGTCCATGTTTTCCTTTAACTTTTTGAGCATATTTCAGACTTTTTAAATTATTATTATCAAACCAAAACAACATGCAAATGTGAACATTCTTAACATACAAACATTCCGTGCTTGGTGTACAATGAGTGGCTCACAGTATCATCACCTAGTAGTCTATTCATCCCCATGATCATTTTTTAGAACATTTGCAGCACTCCAGAAAAAGAAATGAAAAGAAAAAGGAAAAAACTCATGCATACCATACCATTTACCCCTCCTTCTCATTGACTGCTAATATATCAATCTACTCAATAGATTTTAACCTTTGTTCCCCCAATTTTTTTCTATACCCCTTACTACTCCCTTTCATTGTTCACTAGTATTTCAATCTACTCAATTTATTTTAACATTTGTTCCCCCTATTATTTATTTTTAATCCATGTTTTTTTACTCATTACACCATTTTAAAAAAGTATTTGTCTGAAATTGCCAGGTCTGATGCTTCTTATGGATGGTTTCTAATGTTTTGATCTTTTCCATTGCCTGCGCCAGTGCTTCCTACTTATTATTTATAATATATAAATATATATAATATATGTATATAAAATGTATATAGTATATTTTATTATTTTTTGTTGAAATGCGGACTTTTTGATATTTTAATGAGTTATTGCTGGAATTTAGTCTCTGCATTGTTTATTCCCTAAACTTATTTTGGCTTGTGTTATGACAGAAATTTCCTTGAATGCCAGGAGCTGAAAAACAAATAAGAAGGACAAAAAGAAAACACCTTCCCAGTTTTTCCAGATAGTCCTGTGGAAGTGCTGCCTTTTGGGCTTATCCATACAATGACTTCGGTGTATAGCTTCAGGTCAAAATGTAGAGGCTTCTGTGAGCCTTTTTGCACATGCATCTTGTCTTGGGCATGCCTGTGTGCCCCTAGAAATGTCCTTGTTTCTATAGTTCCAAATGTCCCCTCTTCCCTAGGAAGCAATTTCCTCATGGTCTTGGATACTGCACTGTATGTCCTACAGTCAGCAGTCCTTTGCCCCAAGCAGCATGACATGACTGCTCTCCCACAGCATTCATAGGAGAGCTCAGTGAGCTGCCATCCACATGCAGGGTAATTTCTTGGTTTGTAAGGCCCTCAGGCTACCACCAGACAGGTTCAGGCATACATACTTCCTGTAAATGCACAAGGGTTATTCTGCTCCTTCTGGAACCAGGACCAGGGATTTGTACTGGAGCATGGTCTAGCTCCATGCTGAGCCAGTGAGGGATGGTGGAGGGCCAGGCAGAGCTACCTCTTATAAGTAGCTTTATTCTTGATTCAGTGCTCTGGTACTGTATTCCCTTAACTGGTATCTGGAGGTTTGAAAAAGATATCTATGCCATTTCTTGCTGTTGTTTAAAGCTTCTTTGAAGGGGACAGATCTCTGAAGCATCTCATTTCCCCATCTTTATCTGGGTGGGGCTTCCAAATGAACTTCTTTTAAAGGACCTTTTGGAGTTTTACATATCTGTGTTTTAATGCATTGCAGTCATCCTTCTTTCCGATGCTTAAATTGTCCTATTTCATGGAATTATGCATGTCTGCGATTTGCTTCAAAATATTCCAGGGGAAGGGATGTGCACTGGGAAGTAGATGAATCATGATTGATCCTGAGTTGATAATTGTTGAAACTGGGTAATGTGTTTGTTATACTGTTCTCTCTTCTTAAAGTTTTAAAAATTATCTCACTTTTTTTTGCCATTGATCAATCCCTTGATATTGGTGCCAGATTCCTTTTGATAATTTCTTTGATGCAAAGCATAAGAAGTCTCCAGTATATCTTATAAATATCCTTCCCCAGACCTGAAATCAACGATTTCTCTAAGGATCTCAGCTCCTTTTAGTGGAAAATTATATTTGAAGAACACATGGCCAAGGTTCAAGGGGTGCCTGTGCCAGCAGATTGTCTTGGATCCTAGACTTTTTAGTGGACACAATTGGAAAATGTGTGTTTTATAGAAAAAGGAAAATGAATCGGGTGTTCAGGCCAATACTTCCAACTCAAATGAAAGATTACAGGAAATTTATTCAATTTTCACCTTATATTTACCTATTTTATGTTGATGGTTTTAATTTCTAACAACTTAATTACTCATTCATTTTATACTAAGTGTACATATATATGACACATATTATATATAATGTAATTTTCTATTATACATGGTGTGTATGTATATTAATAGATATATTTAAAGAAAAGGAGGGAGAGAATGTTCATTTTAAATAATGATATCAGTATTTTTACTAACTAGTCTAATATGGTTCATTTTATCTTTAAGATATGTCCCATTAAAGATATATAACCAAAAGAGTGCTTTTCACAATTATTGAAATAATTATTCTTCCTGTAGTTTTGCTACTAACTTCATATACTGTTATATTCCTTTGTTTCAGTTTGCTTTCAATTTTCAGGAATTGCTTTCTTCCCCCTTTATGATTTCATGTGGTTCCAAAATTGAAATACAAGGAATACAAGGAATATTTGTTTTCCATCCTTGTTTCCTTCTCCCTATTTTTTCCTCTTCATAAAGAGAATTATTTTTATTAGTTCAGGTTTATCCTTCTATTGTTTAAAAAATTATATAAGCAATATAAAGTATTGTCTTTAAATATAAAAAAATTTTCCTCCCTTCCTTTCAAAGGTTAGCATACTGTACACTTATTAAGCCTGTTGATTTTTCACTTTATAATATATCATGGAAAATTCTTTAGATATGTTTGATCATTTTTATCAGACTAGCAATATGTCCTTATTTAAGTGCATCATGTGAAACGGCAGCCTGTTATTAATTATGCCATAAAAAATTAGTAGCGTTAGTGACTTAACTGTGGGTTTTATGAAAAGTCTTATTTCTTTGTTTCTCATCTTAGAACATAATAAGTGCCTTACCACCCCCTACCCACCCCCCTTTTTTTCCTTCCTCAGTCTAAAAGAATTCCTACCCAAAGAATACATCAAGCAGAGAGGAGCTGAAAAGAGAATATTCCAGGTATGGAAAATGTACAGAAATTTATTATTCTCCTCATTCCCTGCCCTCATTTATTAGTGAGAGGAGCTTCAGCACGTGGTAATTTTGTACCCTGTACATGTACTCTGCTTATATAATAATAAATGATTAGTGACTCAAGAGTAAAGAGGCTGACAGTTCTACTTTGAGCAGATTTATTGTCTTAATCCGTACCTTTTTGCTAAAGGTTACTTAGCCCTTCTAAGAAAAATGTACATACATTTAATTTTAAAAGGCATTATCTAGTAGCATTGAAACAAGGTGAAATATACCATCAGAATGCACTGGGGAGGCAGCTTCAAATAGCTTCTTTGTCCTAAGATTTGTTTCTTGAAACTAGAATTTAGGAACTGATATCTTTTTAGTTAATCCAGATTTATTTTAAAAGTCAAAGACTTGTTCATTTTAGGCAGCCAGTAGAAAAAAGCCCTATCATCAACTTGGTCATGAAACATTCACTCTAGTGAATCCAAGATATTGAAGTTTTCTTTGGTCTTGAAATATAAATACCAATTGAAATATAAATTTCAGGTGTACAAAACACATTTTTTGGTCTGGTTTTGTTCCAAGTACTGTGATATATAGGCATTTATAGATCCTGCTCTTTGAAAAAGGTCCGTTGGTTGGGAGTTGGAATGATACTTCTCTTTAGAAGAACATTTTTATAGCTGTGATTTAAAGTTTTGGTTCTGAACCTTTTTAGGAGGAGGCCTTTGAAAATCCAGTTACAATTTTGGACCCTCTTATTCCATGCTGGCCAAGTATATGAATTGTTGCATACAGATGGGAGATATACAGTGTTTAAGCGCTAGTTAAGAAACCCTTCTTTACCACCTTCTGTGCTGATCTTCAGTCCGAGCAGGACTCCTTACCATGGAGGGACCTCTGCCGCAAACCTCCCAGACCTTTGTAGCCACCAGATGCACCATGTGTAGTAACCACCTCTTGCCAAGTCTCCCTGCAGGCAGAGCTGCATTAATTCATCCTCTAATACTGTCGCTCTCGCAGGAGCACAAGAACTGTGGAGAGATGAGTGAAATAGAAGCCAAGGTGAAGTACGTCAAACTCGCTCGATCCCTCCGGACATATGGTGTTTCCTTTTTCCTGGTGAAGGTGAGTTGGGTAAGACGGAAAGGGTGTTAACCTCTGCCACAAGTTTATCTTCTGTTAAAGCGTTTGCTGTTAAGTTTGGGTTGTCGTATGTGGAGTCCTAGCAGGTGCAGCTGTCTCTGTGGTTGCAGACGTGGAGTGCAAGAGCCACGGGGCTGACGCGTGAACCCGGGCACCTCCAGTTCTCCTGGCAAGTCCGCTTGACTCCCTGTCACTGCTTCAAAGTGACTGAAACAATTAGTTCATTTTTACTTGTTATGTCTTTACCCCAAGAATGTTTTGTTTATGAAAGTCAAGAGTCCACTGTACAATTAAGTGAAGACCAAATAAAATTCATCTGGTAGATATAGTACATAATTTGTGTACTTTATTATGGGTCTTTGGTTTTTTTGTAGCCTTAAGATCCGTTTTAATGGAAATTGTTTGTCTTCCATTACGAACTGTTAAAAGGAAAACAATGTGTCTGTAGTTTACCCGTTGAGTAAGCCAGGGTAGCCACTTGGTGGGTGTATTCTTAAGTTAGCTAATAAATCTCATTAGCTCCATTCTCCTTTGCTCTTCCCATTCTCGGATACCTTGTTTTAGTCATCCACCTAACAGGTTTCATTGGTTTCCATTTGTTTTGCTGTGACCCTGGACCTCCTTCCTCTTGTCCTTTGCCCAAGAGAAATCTCCAGCATGTGACAGTTTCTTTTGTTGCTTACCTCACATGGAGGTATAAGTGGCTTTGTTGCAGCTTCTTCCAGGGATGCAGTTGCAAGGACAGAGAGACAGGGTAGTTTAAAGAGGTTTCTTTACTCATAACAAAGAAGAACTGCAAATGAAGGAAGTTAGTAATTGATTCTAGAATATTTGAAGATATGGATGCTTTTCTTGATTCCACTTTTTATTGGACCAGGCTGCTTCGTTTGGGGCAAGGAGGAATAAAGATGTCATCCTACAGAGAGGTGCGTGCTTCCTGTTAATCAGTTATATCAGCCAAATCAGCTCCCAGTTTTACATAAAAACAATGCTGGTGTCCTTGACAATGAAGAAAGCCTATATTACCTGAATTTTAGGGAAAACAGTTTAGAAGTTGACTGTTAAATTTGATGGGAGTTTTAAACATTCAGTGAATTTTCTTTGTTTTATTAGAGAAATTGTAAGTTTATAGAAGAAGCTGGCAGAAAATGGAGAGTTTCCATTTATCTCTCCCCAGACACCTAGTTTTCCCTGTTATTAACACCTTGCATCAGTGTGGTACCTTTCTAACAATTGAGGAAACAATATTATTATAATTATACTATTAAAAATAGTCTATGGTTTACATTAAGATTTATTGTTTGTGTTGTACAATTCTGTATATATGGTACAACATATATACAACCTAAATTTCCCTTTTCAGCTACCTTCAGATATATGATTTAATCATGTTAATTACGTTCATAATGTTGTATGCTATATCATCATCCATTACCAAAACTTTTCCACCGCCCCAAACAGAAACTCTGTACGAATTATGTATTAACTCACTAGTCTTTACCCTCACCAGGGTAAAACCCCAGGTGAACAGTTTTCTAGTTTCTGACTGTGAATTTGTTTTTTCTGATTACTTCATATCAGTGAGCTCATCATGCAGTATTTATCCTTTTTGGTCTGGCTACTTTCACTCAATATGATGTTTTCAAGGTTCTTCCATGCTATCACATGCATCAGAATTTCATTCCTTTTTATGGCTGAATAATAGTTCATTGTATATATTTATCACATTTCATTTATCCATTCTTCATCTGATGCACACTTAGATTGCTTCCTTCCTTTGGCAATTGTGAATAATGCTGCTTTGATCATCGGTGTGCGGATAACTGTTTACACTCTTGCTTTCAATTCACATCCCACTGGAAGTACAATTGCTCAGTCATATGGTGGTAATTCTATACTGAACTTTCTGAGGAATCCCCAAACTGTCTTCCACAGTGGCTGGACATTTTATATTCTAACCAACAGTGCCTATTTCTCTGTATCCTTGCTAACACTTATTATTTTCTTCTTTTTTTAATGGTGGCCATTCTAGTACATTTAAAATGATTACATCGTGGCTTTGATTTGCTAATGATATTTAGCATCTTTTCACGTGCTTATTAGGCATTTGTATATCTTCTTTGGAGAAATGTCTATTCAAATCTTTTTCCCATTTTATAATGGGTTGTCTTTTTTTTGTTGAATTGTAGTATTTCTTTATATATTCTGGATATAGAACCTGTATTGGATATGTGTTTTCCAAATATTTTCTCCCACTGTGTATGTTGTTATTGTGCTTTCATGATGAAGTCCTTTGCAAAAAAGTTTTTAATTTTGACAAAGTCCCATTTATTTATTGATTGATGATTGCTGTGCTTTTGCATACTAAAAACCATTGCCTAACCCAGGGTCCTGAAGATGCCTCCCTATGTTTTCATCTAGAAGTTTTATAGTTTTGTTTCTTTGACCTATTTTGAGTTGATTTTTGTATTATGTTGTGAGGTAGGGGTCCACCTTCTTTGCTTTGCATATGGATTCCAGTTTTCCCAGTACCACTATCAGTGAATTTTTTAATGGATCTGAATGTGTTCTAGATAATAATGACACCATTTCTCAGTGTTTATACTAGAGTTATAACATCTAGTAACTATTATATGTCAGGCATAAATCATTCAAATCTATCAACAACCCAGTGGTGGAACTATTACCATTATCTTTTTCTTTCTTTTTTTTTTAACATGAGCAGGCACTGGAAACCAAACCCAGGTCTCCAGCATGGCAGGCGAGAACTCTGCCACTGAGTCACCGTCGCCCACCCTACCATTATCTTTTCATAGATGAGAAAATTTGGGAGGCACACAGAGATCAAATAACTTAGCTGGGACCATGATCCTAGTACCTGGAGGACCAGATCTTGAATTCAGGATTCTCTTACGTCAAAAGTCCATGTTCCCTATCACTGACCTAGATAGGGAGACCCTGTTTGAGATTAGTCCACTGCCTTCACCATCCTTACCCTTTGCTGGCCATACAGTCTTTGTCTCAACCACTCGGCTTTGCATTTGTAACATGAAAACAGTCATAGGCAATACATAAATCAGAGGCATGGGTGGGTTCACATGGGGCTTTATTTATAGACTGAAATTTGAATTTCACGTAATTTCCACATCACAAAATACTATTCCTCTTTTGATTGTTTTTCAACTATTTAAAATTGTAAAATCATTCTTGGCTCTCAGGCTATTAAAAAAAAACAGGCAGTGGGCTGGATTTAGCCCTTGGGGCATAGTTTGCTAACCTCTGATATTTAGAATGTCTGCAAGCCATATAGTTAGCACATAGGGAACAGTGTTTCATTGCAGTTTATATGCTTTGAAAAAAAAGACCAGGGTTTGGATCCTGGCTTTGCCCCTTAACAGTTTTGCCTTAGATAGCTTACCTTACCTCTGTGTGCTCCCCTGTAAAATTGACTTTTTCGAGGCTTAAATGAAGCCATATAGATATGACTGTTTCATATAAGATCTCAGTGAATGGGAACAATAAATGTCTATAGTATTCTGCCTTTGAGACTTATTTTGCATTTCAGCATAATCTGATAATCATAATCCCATAAACAATGGTAAGACCTTTCCCTTGATTTGAAAAGGATGTTGTTCCTTTCCTGGAAGGCCTTGTGTAAACCCTCTCACTTCTAATTTCTCATTTGATGTTTCCCTGCAGGCTTAGCCATGGCCTTGAGGTGAATTACCTGAAGCATTGGCCTGCCCCAGCACTCCCCCTCCCAACTGTAAAAGCATCACAGAGGGAATTTAGAAATGTGAGTTAAGTCAAAATGCATTGCCAATAGTTTTTGGAGAGAGAGATGACTAATAAAGTGGACCTTTACTGCCCAGTTAGGCTCTTAACCAGCATCCCTTTCTGCCGCACTCTTAAAAGAAGTACATGTACTGATGGCAAAGCAACACATACACACATGCACACACACACACGCACATTCACACATTCACACACGTACACATGCCAGGCTTTGGCCCCAAGCCAGCATAGAGTTCCAGTAAACTCAATTGAATTACGTGGAGGACCTTTTGGTCTTAGGCCACATTCAAGTGAGGACATAGAGCTAAAACATGCCAGAAGCTTAGCCCACTTGTATCCCACCCAATTCTGAATCTCAGATGTAATGTTGTAAGCAATGTAAAGAGCAATCAGCCTCTGCATCTGTGAGAAGAACAGACTTGGTCAAAGTTAGCTGCCAGGCCTGAACCCATAGGAAAGGTCCAGCCGTGGTTGAAAGAGAAGGGACAGGCTTATAACAGATCCTGTGTCTCCTTGGTGTGATACATACATTCTCCTGCCTCTAAGTTGTGGCATTGTATAGACATTGTCAAAAACAAAACCAACCTATTGAACACTACCTCTAGAGAGATGTTTCTGTATGGCTGGCAAAATCACAGCCAGAGTCTCTTTTTGTGTGTCTGTGTGTGAGAAAGACGGGTCTTTATTAAAGCTTGCCTGCTTTTTCCTACTGGAGATAAATGGATGCTGTCTGTATAGTTGATGGAGAGGAGAGATGTGGGTGGAATGAGACGCCAGGCGTAAGAAGGAAGGGGGGACTTACTACCCTATCAATCTCCTGAAGTGCAGGTCATGTCCCTGTGGGTCTAGGACAGGTGTCGGTATCAGGGAAGACCCTAGTGGCGACTGTGACTTTCTCCAGCTGCTCTGCGTTTTGTGGCCAGGAGCTGAAGTGATACGTCTCTTGGCCAGGGTCTCTATTGCTTGGTTTCAGTATATACACGTATATATATATTTTTATCATGTTATGTGGCAGGGGTCACATTTGTTCTTTTTTTCCATGTCAGTATCCTGTTATTGCAGCACCATTTGTTGAATTTTTGTTCATTTGTCTTTGTTTGTTTGTTTGTTTTGGAAAGTGCATGGGCTGGGAATCGAACCCACATCTCCTGCATGGCAGGTGAGAATTCTACCACTGAACTAGCCTCGCACCCACTAATTTCAGTGTATTTTGAGTTCCTTAGATGCCCCTTCCTACAACTGTGACTCTGAAGGAATGCCACCATAAGCCATTTGCTTGTTCACCGTGGCAGCTTTCCCAAGCCAGAATGATCTTGACGAGAATGAGGGCAATCCGTCGTGATGCTGTCTTCCCTCCCGCCCTTCCTCACCCAGAGCGCCTCTCTGGGGAGAGGTGCAGATGGCAGAGGATGCAGCGAACAGCTGCAAACCATATTTTATTTCCAGTCTCTTTCCTGGGTCCCAGCAACTGGCCTTGCGCCGACGCTGAGTGACTAAATGAGCCGCCTACAACCTCTCAGCCTAATCTCCCAATAGTTCCTGAAGCCAAATTAGATTGGCCTCATTGTCCACCCTGTATCGATTTCACCCCTTGTGGAAATGGCCTCTTCTTAAAAAGAATCTGACTCTTCTCAGTGTTTTTTGTTTTGTTTTTGTGGCTTTTTTTTTTTTTAAGGAATTGTAGGTCCTTGGGTGTGGTGTTCCCCTCGGACATCCAGAGGGCCTTGACTTAGTCAATGCCCGCTCCCAGGAGGGAGCTGGAGGTGTACTGGGACCAATAGGCCTGTGGGCTTGTGAAATGCTCATGGGGGTGGGGAGGGGTGGGCTTCTTTTTATCTTTCCTGTGGTTATTTCTACCAGAAGCCTGGAAAGTGTGGACAGTCTGCTTTTTTTTAATTTTAACTTTTTTATTGTATAGTATAAAATATATACAAAGCAAAGAAATGAAAAAGCAATAGTTTTCAAAGCACTCTTCAACAAGTCGTTACAGGACAAATCCCATAGTTTGTCATGGGCTACCATATGATCCTTTCATATTTTTCCTAATAGCTGTTCCAGAATATAGGAGGCTAGAGGGCTTAAATATTTTTTTATCATCACAATTGACCTTTTTCCCTTTTTTTTTTTTTTGTGAAAAAGAACATATATACAAAAAAACTTATAATTTCAAAGCACAGCACCACAGTTAGCTATAGAACATATTTCAGAGTTTGATGTGGGTTATAATTTCACACTTCTAGGTTTTTACTTCTAGCTGTTCTAAAATCACTCAAAGAGATACCAATTTGATGATTCAGCATTCATATTCATTTGCTAAGTCCTATCTTCTATGTATAATTCTCCCATCACCTTTGATCTTTCCATCCCTCTCTTTAGGGGTATTTGGGCTATAGCAGTTCTAAATTTTTCATATTGGAAGGGTCTTCACTAATATGGGGTAGGGAGATGAAACTATCTGA
Source organism: Myrmecophaga tridactyla (assembly GCA_004026745.1). Taxonomy (NCBI): domain Eukaryota; kingdom Metazoa; phylum Chordata; class Mammalia; order Pilosa; family Myrmecophagidae; genus Myrmecophaga; species Myrmecophaga tridactyla. Next base: position 56,468 of record PVIY010001034.1, read on the forward strand.
TGTTCTGGAGAGGCTGGGCTAGGTTTCAGGACTTGTCTAGACCAGGGACCCATCTGGAGGTTTTAGGTTTCTGGAAAGTTACTCTAGTGCCTGGAACCTTTGTGGAATCTTATATATTGCCCTGGTTGCTCTTTAGGATTGGCTGGAATGGTCCTGGTTGAGGGTGGGCAGGTTATGATAGGTAGCAAGGAGTAACTGAAGCTTGTGTAAGAGCAAACTCCAGAGTAGCCTCTCGACTGTGTGAACTCTCTCTGCCACTGATACTTTATTAATCACACTTCTTTTCCCCCTTTTGGTCAGGATGGAATTGTTGATCCCATGATGCCAGGTTTGTATTCACCCCTGGGAATCATCTCCCATATCACCAGGGAGACTTTCACCCCTGGATGTCATGTCTCACATAGAGGGGGAGAGCAATGATTTCACTTGCAGAGTTGGGCTTAGAGAGAGTGAGGCCACATCTGAGCAACAACAGAGGTCCTCCAGAAGTAACGCTTAGGCATGCCTATAGGAAGTCTAAGCTTCTCCACTACCTACATAAGCTTCACAAGAGTAAGCCTCAAGATCGAGGGCATGGCCTATTGACTTGGGTGTCCCTCAAGTTTGACACAGTATCAGGGGATTCCCTGATGTTAAGGTTTAATAGTTCCATTTTCTTTCTCCTCTTCCTCAGGGGACTTTGCCAATACTTTTTGATTATCTGATTAATATAATCTAAGATATTTCCAGGCATTACAATAATCTCTACAGGATTAAAGGACCTCTTTCTTATTCTGTGCTCCCTGTTTTTCAGTTGCTCAAATGAGCTATACAGATAGGTTGAATTAGATTATGCACTACAGAAAGTTTCAGTTCCAGATCAAATAAACCTCTCTTCTGTTGGTCTCAAAGAATATCTAAAATATAGACACTGTCTTCCTTACCCCTGTGTTCTGAATTACTTTAACCCTAACTTGTTCGGCTTTGTTCTTATCTGTAAATATCATGTTATATATATAAAACAGCCTCTCAAAATTGAGAAATAATAATCACCACTCTGGACTTAATGCACTGCTCTCAAAGCTTACCATCTAAGCCCCTGTATTCTTATAAGCATTTTCTAAAGGTGACCATACCTTTCTTGTTCTTTTGTTTCTGACTTATTTTTGGACAGTCTCTTTTTGAAGTCAGAGAAATGTTTCTGCTGCTGTAATTTATATTTAAATCATAGATGTTACCATTCAGCACCGTCTGCCTTGTGTACACACAGCCACGTATAGATACATAGTGTGTGTGGCAGTGTATCTGTGGATTCCTCTGAGGATAGTGTGTTGGATATTGCTTAGGTTTCCTCTCAAGAGATCTATAAACCCTCAGCAAGTATGATAGGGACTGGCATTTTGAATTTTTTTCCTGACAATAAAAATACATAGTCACTAAGTAACATTTTGGAAAAGCGGAAAAGCACAAGAAAATAAGACAAATAACAGGAGATGATCATTGACATTTTTTCATGTAGCGGAAAAATGCTTGTTCTTAAAATTGCATTTCATATAGTATGATAATTCTATATATACTGTTTTATATTTTGTTATTTTTAAAATGTGTGTAATTTATTGCCACGAAACCAATTGTTTTCTTATAGGGATTTTTAATAGTTGCAGAGTAGTCTTGTTATTTGACTGTACTACCATTTAGTTATCAAATCCTCAGTTTTGGAAAATTTTGGTTGTTTCTAGTTTTATGCTATAACAAACTTGCTTGTGCTTTCTTAGCATAATCTTTTTTAAAAAATTACTTTCTCTAAGTGAGCTGTTTCAAAGGTATGATCATTTTTAAGACTTTGGGGGAGATACTGACACATTTTCTTCCTTCCATAAATGTTTCACCATTTTAAACACCTATCAGTAGTTGTCCTTACCTTCCTCAATTCTGAACATTAACAAAAAAATATTCTATTTGCGTGATTGAAACTTTACCTAAATTTCTATTCATGTTCTTTGCCAGTTATTTTTGTTGATTTACACTTTTTACATGTACAGTAATATGAAATCTTTTATCATATTTGTTGCAACTATTTATTCCCCAGTCATTTGCTTTATTTTCCTCTGTTTTTCTGTTGTTGTTTTTTTTTAGCTGTACCAAAGTCTATATATTTTGCAGTTAAAGCTATTGATACTTTCCTTTATCATTTCTTAGTTTTGTGTGTTTTTGCTAAAAAGTCCAATTGTATGTTCTCCCTAAAATATTAATCCGTCTTGAAAATGCTTTGGTATGAGAGTGAGATAAAGATCCATTATTTTAATAGATATGGTTACTATTTTTTAAAAAGATCAGGAAAACTAATCATAAGAGATTTTTTAAGAATCAGTATTTAAAATATCAACAAGAAAGAAACTAAATGGAAATAATATTTGAGAGATTTTTAAAAAATGGTGCTGTGTGTCTCATCAAAATGAGAAGTTTCTACTTTGGCAGATTGTAGTCAATTTTAGATAGCTAAAGTGTGGTGCTTAAATTCCCCATCAATCTTCTCAGTTGGTTACTGGTTGTGGTAACATTTGGAATTCACTTCAGCTTCTTCCTTTCTTCTCTATTCCTTCCTTTCTGTCCTTTCTGTCACTGTTTCTGTTTTGGAGCATCCTGTCCTCCTGAATGGCATCTCTTTCTGGTCTTCCCAAAATGGCATTCTTTCCAGAAAGAAAACCTTTGTGGTGTTCTGGTATCGCTTGTTCAGCTTTTTCAAATTATTCCCCATCCCTTTAATTTAGTGTGCTTCTTACTTAGCCTTAAAACACTGGTTTTCCAATGACACTCGGCCTGTTTGAAACCCAGCATACATAGATTAACTGCAGATAAAACATTGCAAAATTGCTTCTCTCTTGGCAAAATCAGATGAAATCAAAGAAAGAGCAGTGACTCTTGGGATCTCTTCTTTCAGGAAAAGATGAAAGGCAAGAACAAACTGGTGCCTCGCCTGCTGGGTATCACCAAGGACTCAGTGATGCGTGTGGATGAGAAGACCAAGGAAGTGCTGCAGGAGTGGCCGCTCACCACGGTCAAGCGCTGGGCAGCTTCGCCCAAGAGCTTCACACTGGTAGGGACTTGTAGAGGGCATCGAGGAGGCCAGCATGGCCTTGCTGGTGTCATGGGGGCAGGAGATAGGACAGATCCAAGCCTGTTGGGTTTCCCCAGCCTTTGAGAGCCCATATGGAGAGGGGAAGATGGTAGAAGTCCATCTGCCAGAGGACAACTGAGTGATATTGGCAACCTGGGTTTATTTAGCCACCACTTCTTTCCAGTGCTCTATGCCTTCCTCAGTCCATTAACTAGGGAAGAGCACAACACCAGAATGGTTCTATGTTCTATATTCCTGAAGACATCCTTAGCATGCCCTGAAGATCACACAAAGGCCTCCTCTGTATCTCTAGTTGTTTTAGAAATTCCTAAGAATTCCATTATCTTGTTGAGGAGTGTTTTCCCCGGCTGCCTAGAAAGTACGGTACATAGAGGAAACAGCCTAGACTTTGGGATTAGTATTGAAAACCCCAGTTTATTTCCCAACTCTTTGTCGTGGCTCAAGTTACCTCTCCTTGCTGAGACTTAATTTCCTCAGCCATAAAATGGGATACTAATACCTGCTTCATGGGATTGCTAGGATTAAGTGAGATGGCCATGATGAAATGCTTGCTGTAAAATTTTTGTAAAGTAGAGAGAATACTTGTTCCACCTTTAAGCCTCAGAATTCTCCTCCCAACCTCAGAATATATTGTTAGCAGAGTAAAACTATGTAGCCTTAAATGTAGCCGTATTTACATGTAAGGTTAGATAGGATGAATATTTGTAGGGCAAGTTGAGCAATGAGAAAAACCAAAAAAATGTTAAAATTTGCCAAGCCCTTCAGAACTCCTGGGGAAGTTCTGTTCTCCATCTCCTCTGGACATTAGAAATGTCAGCAAGCATCTAGGCAAGATCTCGTCATTGGGTATCAGCCAAGAAGGTGTAAGGAAGGGGCCTTGCAGGAGTAACTCAGGTGTCTATTATGATCATTGATTGATGGACTCAGACGAGTTGAAAGAAGTCTTCAGGAATCATCCTCCTTTCTTCCCATAGACCAGCAACAACTGTACCTGTTACTGGTACAGTTACAAGATAGGTGACCCTTAAAAGTTGGGCATTAATACTTAGAAAGCCGAGTGCTCATCTTCCACTGTGGGTAGTCAGTGGGTAATTTCTAAAGTAGAAAAATTAAGCTATCAGTATAAACATGTTATTTAGAAATATAAGAGAAACTTCCAAGAGTTAAAATGGTTACCTTTGGAAGGATGGTAACTATCCACAAGTTGAGGATGGGAATGGATAGGGACAGCTGTGTTACACGTCTTGTAACACTGTTTGACTTTTTAAACTAGGCCTAAATACTACTTTTAAAAAAGTATTTAAAAAATAAATAGAAATAGTGGTGAATCTCAGTACCTAATTGAAGTACAAAGAGTATGAATATCATTTCCATTAAAGTATAAAGTTACATTAAAAATTGTGCCCTATTCCTAGCCTTTATTTGATTTCCAAGTGTTTGAAGAGTGTTCGTTTGTCTCTTTCTATTACTGTTAGTTTGATTCCATTATGGTTAGGGAACATATTCTGAATGAGTTCAAGTCTTATTTGTTAAGGTTTGTTCTAAATCCCAGGAAATGGTCATCACTGGTATTCAGATGTTCCATGAGCGCGTGAAAAGAATGTGTATTTTGCTGCTGTTGGGTGGAGTATTCTATGTCCGTTAGATCCTGTTTAGTTGATGGTGTTGTTCAGTTTTTCTATATCCTTGTTGTTTTTCCACCTAGTAGTTCTAACAGTTGCTGAAAGTGAATTCCCCAACTTTAATTGTGGATTTGTCTATTTCCCCTTTCAGTTCTGACATTTTTGTTCATGTATTTTTGAAGTTCTGTTGTTTAGTGCATATACCTATCTTTTTGATGGATAGATCATTTTATCATGATGTAATGACCCTCTTTTTCTTAGTAATTTTCTTTGCTCTGAAGTCTATTTTATCTGATGTTAACATGGCCGCAACGGCTTTTTTTTCAGTATGTTTGCATGATATATTTTTTCCTCCTTTTACCTTCATGCTCCTATGTTGTTATGTTTGAAGTGAGTTTCTTATAGACAGCATATAATCGAGTCATGTTTTTTAATCCACTTTGTCAATCTGTCTTTGAATAGGTATATTTAGACCATGTACATGCCTTCTTTCCAGGTTTCAGAATACTTTTACTGTTGTTTGGTGGATAATTTTTTAGGGTGTTTAGTTATACTTGGAGGGCAGGAGCAGGGAAAAGTAAATCTCTACCATCTTGTTCATACCTGGGGCTCCTGGCCTTAAAACTGCTGAAATATCAGATATGTCTATATTTCTTCTAATGCAGACTTTTTTTTTCAGGATTTTGGGGAATATCAGGAAAGCTACTACTCAGTACAAACCACTGAGGGAGAGCAAATATCCCAGCTGATTGCAGGCTACATTGACATCATCCTCAAAAAGGTATTTTATATGGATGCAGTTTGAAAAGCAAGGCTGCAGTCTACAAGATGGCTCAGTTTAGATGATATGGGCACCTTGGAAAACAAATGCTTGAAATATAAGATTTACTCATTTGATCTCTGGCGTTAGGATTGCTTGGATGTAAAGTCCTTGACCTAGAATCCTACAAGAATTTCTGGTTTTGCTTTAGCACATACTTCTGTCATTTATTGTCAGATAATGAGCAAGAGAATGTTGCTTAGCTAGTGGATAGGTCTGGCCCACTCCTAGGCATCGCCGTCTTTTTCTCCACGTTGCTGTGTGTTGTGTTTTCTAGCCTCTGTAGAAACCCATACTGAAGGACTGAAAATGTTGTTTTGCATTTTTCATATTTATTTTACCAAATTTAATGGAGTTCTATGCCTTAGCTGTATATATATTTCCTAAGACTCCAGAACCAGCTCAGTGAAGTAAACAAGATCTGCTAGATTATTAATATATACCTCTTGATTTTTTATTTATCTGTTTTTTATTTCTTTTGTTTTTTTATTATTCTTTTTTGTATGCCTCTTGATTTTAACTATGCAAAGTTGAGTGTGCAAAAATAAATACAGAAGTTATATATCTTAAATAATGGACTTCTTTTTTTTTTAAACTGTGGCTGTTCTTGTTTTTGTTCTTATTTCAACTTATGAAATATCCAGTAAAAGAAATCCTGGGTAAACCTCAACAGTTTTGTTAATGGGTTCGTTCAGAAGTCTTTTAAAAGGTCCATAAGGAAGATGTGCTAAGTTCCACTCTTGAACCTTGTTTTTACCTACAGAAACAAAGTAAAGATAGATTTGGACTCGAGGGCGATGAAGAGTCAACTATGTTAGAAGAGTCCGTTTCCCCCAAAAAGTATGTATTGTTATGAAACCTGCCAGATTTTCTTCTCCCCAGGTGGGCAGGTTTCCCCCCCGCCAGCCCAGGGGCAGTCACCCTGAAGTGTGTCACCTGAAGGAGTAGATGGAATGGATAAGTCTTCTCAGAGTGTGGGCTCCAGACCAACAGCGTACCTGGTGTCTTTTGAGGAGGTTGTGAGTTTCGGGGAGACCTTGAATGAAATGTGGTATTCGATTTCATCTTTAGAGGCAGTGAACATTTGTGGGGCCTGTTCTTCATTTCTCATTTAAATTTCATGGACTGGGTCATTTTCATCAGAAGGCTGGAGAATGAGCTTTTGTTTGATTCTGGCCCTTTTGGTTCGGGGCAAGGGGTCTCAGGGTCCAGCCGGCGGAGGGGTTGTTGGTTACGAGCACTTGCTACACGCCATGCCTGCTCACGTGTTATGGACAGCAGAGTGCAGGGGAGAGCCAGGGCATGGGCTCTGGAGCCAGACTTCCTGGATTCAGAATGTGCTCTGGCTTTACTAACTGCGTGGCATTGGGGAAGTTATTTAATCTCTGCCTTTGTGATCTAATCTACAAGATGGAGATAATGGTAGTACCTGCCTTAGAGGTTTTGTTTTAATGACTAATGACTTATAAAGCCCATAAAACGATGCCTGGCATATAGTTATTGATATCATCCTTATCATTATTATTTTAAACATGGAATGGTCTCAATTTAAACCCATTACAGGATGAGGAAACTGAAATGTATTAAAATCAAGTAAAATCTAATCAGTTAATACTTACGTGGAAATCTGTGTGGCCATCTTCTTTATGTCAACTAGAGTGTTGTAACAGCTTTTTTGTCTACATTTTACCATGTGCATCTGACATGCTGTCTCATTTGATCCCAAGAACATCCCACTATGCAAGAGGTATGCCAGGTATTATCATCCCCAGTTTGTGGATGAGGGAACTGAAGCCTATGGGAATTAGTTGAGATACACACATCTTGCAGATGTAGAACTCAGATTCAGATCTTGTGCTGCTTCCATAGTGCACTGCCAGAAAGTTCTAATATATTCCTGTATGCTGAACTTGCTTAACCATAGTGATTGTTTCTCTAACTTTTCCACCCTTTCTTTTACTTTCAAACAAATTATTTCCTAATCACCCTGAAAGTGCTTTTCCATTTTTCCCCTATTAATACCCAAGTTGGAACCAACCTCCGTGTGACATATTTCAAGTACTTGCTACCCTCTAACAAAGCACCTTAAGTCCTTGAAATTATTAATGACCATTAGATGAAAATTAAAAAGCTAGTGCTGCCTGGCAGGGTAAGGGTTCTCTTCCAAGGACCCTACTGCACTTAGGCTTCCCACAGGAGCAGCTAAGTATCTGAGCCCAGAATGCCGGGACCTATTTAAGGTGTCACTGTGGGGTCTAATCAAACGCAAGCAGGAAGAATGGTTTAGATTGGTCCCTATCTAGAACTTCTACTTCTCCTGCTGAGTCTTGGAATGTAGCTGACTTCTACTGGAGCCCCCAAATCCACCAGCCCTAGTGTCAGACATTAGTATTTCTCTACAGGTAACCACGGATTGATAAACTGGTGTTCCCCAATGGCTCATGAGCTTTGCCCTGGGCAATAGAAGGTGATCTGTGATGGTTCAAGAACCCTGGGACAGAAACCTCTGTCCTTAATGCAGCTGCATATCAGCCACAACCCTCCCCCACCCCCCACTGTACACATGTACAGATAACCCCCACACACACACCCACATGCAGACTCCTATGGGCTGGTCCACTGAGCTACTGAAGCAGATATGTCGACCTCAGACTTCATACCTTCATATGTTCAATTTCTTTTGCACTTATCATTCATTCTGAGAAAAAAATCAAGTAAAAAATACATAATTTTTTGGATGGAAACCCTAGATGTCTCCTCAGACTTTAGATGAAAGCCATCTGGAAGAGATACCAAAGTCTGCCTCATGTTGTCAAGGACCACATGTTCCCTTAGACCAGTAGAGGTCAGGGTAGTGGTGGTGGGAGTTAAAGCTATAGGAGATTTAATTTATAAATTATTTTCCATATTTCTCCCTTCAAACAGGAGAAGTTAATAAATTATATCCCTAGTACCTAGAATAAAATCTGATGTAGTAGATATTTGTTAAACGAATGCTATTTTAGATAGAATATACCAAACAGTAGCTGGATTTATCCAAAACCTTCACTTAAACTGGAATAACATCGTTGTTATGGGAATACCTTTTTTTCGAGGAACATTCAATTGCGTAATATCATGACCCTACTAAATCAGTAAATTGGGAGTAATTATTTACTTGACAGATTATAAAAGAATTCCTCTCCATTTCTTCTGAGCATTTTAGTGCTGCTTCTTTGTTTGCTGTTCTCCATTTGTTTGTGCCTCTTTCACAGTATCCTCCATAGCCTAGAGTAGTGAACAGTTGTGACGTATGTGGTATCTGTACATTTTACTCCGCCGAGGTGGCCGCCTCCCAGTGACCGGACTGCCTGTCCCCTGCAGGTCCACCATCCTGCAGCAGCAGTTCAACCGGACAGGGAAGGTCGAGCACGGCTCCGTGGCGCTGCCGGCTGTGATGCGCTCGGGCTCCAGCGGGCCTGAGACCTTCAACATCGGCAGCATGCCTTCACCACAGCAGCAGGTGATGGTCGGGCAGATGCACCGAGGCCACATGCCCCCGCTGGTGAGTCTCTCAGCGTGTTTCCCCTGCGCGCCAGCCTGCTGCCTGCAGTGTACAGGGAGGGACCCCGGAAATACATATTTGTGCAGCTGTGCAATCCCAGTGCCATCCTCCTAGCAGGTGTTGTCTTAATTGCATGATTCTGGTAACTCCCCCTGTGGGATCAGAGGTATCCTTAGTGGCTGGAAAAGACTTGGTCGTCTCTCAGAGTAACTTGCTGATATAAAAATAGAATCTTACTTCTCTGCCTTTGCAGCCTCAGGCTGATTGGCCCAAATATCCCTTAGAGAGACCTAGTAATAGACCAGCTCTTTAGTGAGCCAGACACTTGACTCAAGCAGATCATTCCATCCTTTCTGCTGGGCTTGTCTGCCTGTCTGTCAGTGCCTCTCTCTGGCCTGCCTCAGGAATGAACAACTTTTTGAAAGCTAGAGAGTCTTAATGACTCCAAAGAAGTGTGTTTGTTGACTGTAACTTTGGTAGAATTCTTTTGTTTATTTTTTATTTTCTTAGAAAGAGTAGATAGTTGTTTTTTTTTTTTAACTTTTTTATTGTATAGTATAATGTATAAACAAAGCAAGGAAATAAAAAAGCAATAGTTTTCAAAGCACTCCCAACAAGAAGTTACAGGACAGATCCCAGAGTTTGTCATAGGCTACCACACAATTGTCTCAGATTTTTTCTTCTAGCTGCTCCAGAATATAGGAGGCTAGAAGGAATAAATATTTTTTATCAGCACAATTGACTTTTTTCTTTCTTTTTTGTGAAAAAAACATATATACAAAAAAGCAATTCATTTTAAAGCACAGCACCACAATTAGTTGTAGAACATACTTCAAAGTTTGACATGGGTTACAATTCCACAATTTTAAGTCTTTACTTCTAGCTGCTCCAAGACACTGGAGACTAAAAGAAGTATCAATTTAATGATTCAGCAATCATATTCATTTGTTAAATCCTGTTTTCTCTGTATAGCTCCACCATCACCTTTGATCTTTCTGTCCCTCTCTTTAGGGGTGTTTGGGCCATGGCCATTCTAACTTTTTCATATTGGAAGGGTCTTCACTAATATGGGGTACAGAGATGGAACTATCTGATGGTCTAGAGAGGCTGTGCCTCTAGGTTTCAGGGACCCATATGGAGGTTGTAGATTTCTGGAAGGTTACATTGGGGCATGGAACCCTTGTGGAATCTTATATATTGCCCTGGTTGTTCTTTAGGACAGGCTAGGATGGTCCTGGTTGGGGTTTGGGAAGTTATGGTAGGTAGTAGCAATGTCTAATTGAAGCTTGCATAAGAGCAATTTCCACAGTAGCCTCTAGACTCTATTTGAACTCTCTCTGCCACTGGTACTTTATTAGTTACGCTTGTTTTCCCCCTTTTGGTCAGGATGGAATTGTTGATCCCATGGTGCCAGGGCCGAATTCAACCCTGGGAGTCATCTCCCACGCCTCCAGGGTGATTTTCACCCCTGGATGTCAGGTCCCTAGTGGGGAGGACAATGATTTCACTTGCAGAATTGGGTTTAGAGAGAGTGACACTACATCTGAGCAACAAAAGAGGTCCTCCAGGAGTAACTCTTAGGCATACCTATAGGTAAGCTAAGCTTCTCCACTACCTACATAAACTTCACGATCAAGGGCATAGCCTATTGATTTGGGTGTCCCTACAGTTTGACACAGTATCAAGGGATTTCCTGATAGTAAAGTTTAATAGTTCCGTATTTTCTCTTGGTGTGGAATTCTTGAGAATGTAACAAGAAGAGTTTTGGTTTAACACACACATGTCTCCTCTGTATGAAACCTTTTGTCCTCCCAACTCAAATTGTATATTTGTGCCTTGTAAAGACTCTTCCTCAACATTCCTCTAGGCTAATTAAGCCCTCCACACTCTTCTGTCTATAATCCTTCTATTGCAAAAACCCTTATTTAGTATTCTCTGACTCTATATAACAAAATATCTATTTCTTCACCACCCCACCCCGAGTTGAATTGGGAGGTGGTTCAGGCAGTAGTTGAAATCTACCCTGTGCTGCCTTACTTTGAACCCAGAATTTCGCCCTCATTTATGTAGAGGGCTGTGTCTGTCCTAGGGTGTGATCTGATCCGCCTTGTGTTCCTCTGCCTTTGCAGACATCAGCCCAGCAGGCTCTTATGGGGACTATCAACACAAGCATGCACGCTGTCCAGCAGGCCCAAGATGACCTCAGTGAGCTCGATTCGCTCCCACCTCTCGGCCAGGATATGGTAAATATTGTCCATGTGGTTTTCATTCTGCACATAAAACAGTATCATACACCCTGCCTGGATTCAATATTCTTTCACTGTCTCCCAGCTAGGTGAAGTGGAGACCCATCTTCTAATTTAAGATATTGAATCTTTGTTTCTAGATTGCACTGGCAGGAGGCAGGAGGAGAGAATCGTGGGGTCCTCCTATCTCATGGCAGGACAGCACAAAGGCTGGAATAGGAACTGGGGATTCTGGAGGCACATGATCTGGTTCAGATCCCAGCTCCATTGCTCATGCCTGTGTGAACCAGGACACCTTAACCTTTTAAAGCTTCCACTGTCTCATCTGTAAATAGGGTTGTTGTGCCAGGCGCATAGTAAAAGTTCAATAAGCATGAATTCTTTTTGTTATTATTATCACTACCATGGTTCTCAAATGCAAGCATGCATCGGAATCACTTGGAGGGCCTAAGTCACAGATTGCCAGGCCCCACCCCTGTTTATTCTGATTCAGTAGGTCTGATGCAGTTCCAAGAAATTCTCAGTTGATACTGATGCTGCTTGTCTGGGGACCACACTTTGAAGCAGGGAATTACTACTGAGCTTTGTAACAGGGGAGGATAGGTAATTAGTGAAGAGGACTTCCTGTAGCTGCTGCTACATTAAATCATCTAGCCCCTCATCAGTCAAATTGTTATTGACAGGCAGCACCGCCAATATCTGGGATCTTGCTAGAGATGTAGAAACATAAGCCTGACTGCCAACTGAATGAGAATTGGTACTTTAGCAAAGTCCTCAACTGTTTCATGTGCACATTAAAGTTTGAGAAGCACTGGCTGGTTCTGTCAGTCTCAACCATGCTTTGTACACTAGAATCACCTGAGAAGCTTAAAATAATGCCTAGGGCTCCATTACAGGCTAAAAATCAGTATTACTAGGGGTGGGACCTGAGTATCAGTGTTTGTAATCTCCGCAGGTGAGTCCAGTGATGAGCCAATATTAAAAAGCACTGCTATAGGAATAACTGTTGCCATTATTAGGGAGAACCAAGATGCAATTTGTAGCTCCATCTTGTCCAGCAAGGATAATGCCCTCTAAATCCTAGCTAATGCCATATTTCCATTTATCATGATGCATGTTTCACGTATACAGGTTGCTAGTGTCCTCCATGCTGTTTTTTTCCAAGTACCTGAAATCATTAAAATTTTCCTTTTGGGAACTTCAAAAGGAAAGTATTTATCGCAGATTCACATATCCAGCCCAATTGTGAGATGGAGTTTAAAAGTCTTTGCATTATTGATTGTATACCATATACAGAATGTTTGAATGTTAAGAATGTTCATGTTTGCGTGTTGTTTTGTTTTGATAATAAGAAATAAATAAAAAAAAGTCTTTAGATTTAGCCTCCCTGCTTCCCCAGTCTATAAAGAATCAGAATGCCATAAAATATTGTTAGTGCTAGGAATATCCTGAGCCTTGAGTAATATTTTTCGTATGTTTTGGGGAGCAGACCAGCACTTAACATTATTGCAGTTTAAGTGCTTGATAATGATAATAATCATTATCAATGAGGATTATCATTTATTGGCGAAGTTCTGAAATACCAGAAATTAAAGTTTGCCTTCATAGGTGCCAATGAACATAAAGTTTAAGAGCTAGAAAGGGTTTTAAAGACAGTCGAGTTTCTGTAAAACAGAAACTGAAGTTTCTGGACCTGGTTGTGATTTGCCCAAGGTCATATCACTTGTTAATGGTAGAGCTAATCTAGAACCTGACCCCTAGTCCTGCCAGGTAAGGTGCCACTTCTTCATGGCAGTTCGTGTTGTGAAAGAAGAGAGTCTTCCTACGTTGACAGAGAACACTTGTGAGCTAAAACATACTCATTCTAACCCTGCTAAAAAAAAAGACAAAATTCAGCAACAAATGTTGGTACTAATATGCAATATTATTATTAGACCTGAATTTTTCTCCTCATTCTTTCGTGATTGAATTTACCTAAGTAAAGCCTCATAGAATTTTGCTCCAGAAGATCTTAAAAGTGAAAATAAAAGTAATTATTGTAAGAAACAGAGTATTTGCTTGCCTCGCATTCCACATCTATGAACAAGCAAGAGGCCTGTTAAGGCTGTTGCTTAAGATGACTTAAGTGCTTAGTCTGCCGCAGGCTCGGGAGGAAAGTGCAGCCAGGATGTTGATCTATTTATGGTCGTGTGGCGTCTCTCGTTTCCTGGGTAATTCTGCGCACTGATTGTGTGATTTTGCAATTGTCTGGTTTTGCAGGCGTCTAGGGTATGGGTTCAGAACAAAGTTGATGAATCCAAACATGAAATTCACTCTCAAGTTGATGCTATTACAGCTGGAACGGCTTCAGTTGTTAACCTCACGGCTGGTAAGTCTCTGAGGTAGAAATTTGTGGTGTATCGTGGTTTTGTTTTTTTTAAAAAAAAAAAAAAAAGCCAAACATATTCTTTGATTGAAACAACAGATTTTTCATCTTTATGAGAAAATGGTCTATTTTAAGGAACTCAGTTCTTCAGACGTTTCTCCCCCTGACCCAGGAGAAATGTCGGGAAAATCTTACCTCTTTTTGGCTACATTGTTCATCATCATGAAAAAGCACTTATTTAGTTAGCGCTTCTCATTGTTCACCTACATGCTAGACATTCTTCAAAGCACATTGAGATTAGTTTCTCCCTTCTGGGAGCTTACAGTCCAAACGTGGTTTTGAATGAACACTTTTAGGGGGCAGAGTTGGCCTCTCTGGGCCTTCGATGGGTTTTCATGAAGAGGGCGGTGAGATGCCGAGACTTCCTTTGGAATTATAAATACGTCCATGCTCAGCATTTCAACGTGTGAGGCCTCACAGGGAAAGAAGCTTTTGGAGAGTAGTCCATCTAATTGTGCTTGTGCTAAGTGTTTTGTCCCTCTGCCTCCCGCAGGTTGGTGGGTGGGGAAGCCCCGTAAGAACGTGAGGTTCTGCCGCCTCTCCCCAGGACCGCTCACACCCTGCCTGCCTGGGCTGCCTGCAGCCTTCGCGGCCCTCCCATGATGCTGCTGGTTCTTCTCTGCCCCAGGTGGCCCTGCAGACACTGACTACACTGCTGTGGGATGTGCAATCACCACTATTTCTTCCAACCTGACGGAGATGTCCAAGGGTGTGAAACTGTTGGCTGCCCTCATGGACGATGAGGTGGGCAGCGGCGAGGATTTGCTGAGAGCTGCAAGGACCCTTGCTGGGGCAGTGTCAGACTTGCTGAAAGCTGTGCAGCCTACCTCCGGAGAGGTGAGCTCTTGGGGCAAGCAGTCACTCAGGTTCCAATGAGACAAGTGCGTCCTATGGGTACCTTGGGGCTCTTGCTTCCTAACCTCTTCCTTCCATCCTGACGGGGTATGTTACTGCACAGTTGTATTTGAAAGTTGTTGAAATGCGTGCAGAAGCTGTCGCTCAGCCTTGGGGATTGGTTGAAGGTCTCCTTATCAAGGGTACTTGATTGGATGCAACCCCAGAAACTAACATAAATGACTGATATACGTGTCAAGGGGATATAAGTTTTCATCCTAATTTTTATTAAACCACTTCTCACTTTCTTAGCTGAATGAGGCTTATTAATTGAGCATCCAGAACCATCCACCTAATGCTGATTTCTTTGGGCATTTTCTTACACAAATTTCGCAAGGATATTTGTGCCTCCTGCCTGGCAGACACCCTGAGTTACTCCCACAGGATTTCTCTTCCTGCATGGCCATGTGGGTGAGACCCTGGAGGAAATGCACTTTCTTTCCATTCAAGGTGTTTATGTTCTTTGTTCATAGCCTCGACAGACCGTTTTGACTGCAGCTGGAAGTATTGGACAGGCCAGTGGGGATCTTCTGAGACAGATTGGAGAGAATGAGACCGATGAGAGATTCCAAGTAAGATTTCTGCAGCATCACAATCTTAAAAAGAGTATACGTGATGTATGTACCCAAGCAGGGAGATGGTAATGATAAACCAAGTCTTCTCTGAGCCATCAGAAGTAAGATTGAGGTAGATTATTTGGAGAGAGATGTCTTTTTATGTTAATATTCAAGAAACTTTTTAATGAAAAAATTCATTTCATTTATATCATGCATCATCATTGGTGTGAACTTCTTTAGCTCTTCTCTTTGTCAATGCTCTGCTATTCTTTAAACACAGAAGTGGAGAGAATAACGACATGAACTCCCATGTATCTTCTACCCAACCTCTATTATTATCAACTCAGGACCAATCGCCTCTTATCTATATGGGGGCAGTTTTTAATTGCTTTAATTGAGTACGCATTTGAGCAAAAACATGTGCACACTCAGCAGTGTGCCTACAGACATAGAACTTAGTCCTGTCTTTGTATTCAGGCAGTACAATACAAAGGTTCAATTTTCTGAGTCCCATCCAAAACCACAAGTGTAACAGAGAAGGCTTTTTTGGTGACTCTTCTTTTTCAATACTGGGAACATGTGTTGTTTGTCCTTTGGTGAACAGCTGTAGCCACTGTTTGTAGCTGCTTGATTCACTGCCAGCCTCACCACAAGTTCCACTGCCAGCCTCACCACAAGTTCAGCTTGCCTGTGCTCGTTCCTGGCCCACCAATTCCTGGTCCTGCTGCTGGGGCAGTACAGGCTAAGATGAGCTTCTCTTCTCATGTACTTATGGTCAGATGCCTTCCCTCTCTGTTTCCTCTTCTTACGTCCTAATTTTGCAAGTGTTACATGAATGCATCCTAATTAAAACATTACAGTTAGAGCCTAGATTCTCTGGAAGGTGTCCTTTTCCGGATCCATTGTCGAGTTTACTGTTTGGGATTTGTGCATAATTTTATTGACATTTACTTTTTACGTTATGGTAGATAATTTATAGACAAGTACCTACTTAGGAATTGGGTTGATTTGAGATTCAGCTCCTTTTTTATCTTGAAGTGGTCAACTTACTTTCCTGAGACATATTATTGCTTCTCCCAAGGGATTTGGAAAGGCCGAGAAGGTCACATTTCTTGCATCCTTGTATTTTTAAAGACTTTGTCTTTTTTTTTTTTTTTTTTTTTAATTTGCATATGGGCAGGAGGCACCAGGGATCGAACTCCAGACCTCCAGCACGGCAGGTCAGAGCTCTGCCTGCTGAGCCAGGGCAGCCACCCAAGACTATGTCTTTTTTCCTTTTGAATAATGTTTGTTTCTTTTCAGAAGTGCTAGGGAAGCAGGTTCAGGACGATAATCCTGTGGAGGCTTTGTTAGCAGACTTCATTACCTAGCTTGGATGTTTTCTGTTTCTGTAAGATCTCTAAGTAAACACCAGTGCAGTAAGGTGATACCACAAATTCCTCCAGTAATAGGTAGCCCCTGGCTTACTGACATTGGATTTCTTATTCTCTAATTTTCTGGTTCTTGAGATTCTATCTTGTAGTTTTACTTTGGGTTCTCATTATACTGCATGTTCCCAGAGTTAACAAAGATTTAGTTTACATGGGCTACATAATAGTAGTCTTGTTGAAAAGTTTGATAAAGGCCTTGTCAGCAGCTACCGTTGTGGTATCATATTCTTTTTCTAACTGTATTTTTTTTTTTTGCATGAGAAAATTAATAGAGGGAACAGGATTTCTTTCAATGATTGTAACAAAGCAATGATTTCAATGATTAGAACAATCATGATTCTACAGGAAAATATCTTGGTCCCTGTGGGAAAAGATGGATTAAAAATAAAGTGAAAGAATAGTATGACCCACTTTGGAAAGTTATTTTAAAAAATATTTTAAATAAATTTGCAACATTCAAGCCTTGTTTTTACTGGAGCTTTAGAAATAGGTATCCAGGCACTGAGGCTTTGCAGAAGCTCTCTCTTTAAGAGTTTGTGGCAAACCAGTACCATTCACACCCCAAAGGCATCTTCAGGTTTCAGCACCACAAGCTTTGGGTTTTCCTTGAACATCTGCTTAACAACACAGACCTAAAAAATATTGGACTGGGTGCATGGGTGGTTCAGTGGTAGAATGCTCGCCTTCCATAGGGAGACCCATATTTGATTCCCGGACCAGGCACCCACCCCCCTCCCCCCCAAAAAAACCCTTGGACTAAGCTCTTCCTTTAAGACCTGTTGATTTTTGTGTGTTTTAAAATTAGCTTACTTGGCGGATTCATAGGTTTCTGATTTGGCTTGATAACGAATAGTCTCTGCTCTGTATATTATTCTACAGATTTATCACTCTTTTTCATATCTTCTCATAAAATATCTTGTAAAGACTCTGTATTTCCTATGCGGGAAGGCTTTGATATGTTTGTTCAAAATTAAAATAGCTCATAAGTTCGGAAAGGCACTTACACACTCAATAAGCTACCTTCAGTATTAAAAGAAAAGAAGTAGGGCTTGCGAACATAGTTCAGTGGTAGAATTCTCTCCTGCCGAGCAGGAGACCTGGGTTCGAGTCCCTGCCCATACACTTCTCCAAGAAACCAACAAAAACAAACCAACAAAAAAAGTCAACAAATGGTGCTGCAATAATGGGATGCTCACATGGAAAAAGAATGAAATGTGACTCTACCATACAGCATATCAAAAAAAAAAAAAAAAGTAAATTCAGTGTAACCACAGTTATCCTTCAGATGAAGGAGATGGGTGACAAATCTGGCATGGTTTAAGGGAAAGGACTCTCTGTCCTGCAGCCAGAATGTCTGTCGTTGAACTGAAGCATAAACTTTTCTTTATGGGGTCAGAGTTTCTTGCATCTTCTGTCAGACCTTCTTGTAGCTAGTTTATTTATATAGACTCTTTTCCCGCTTTCCATAAGAATTTAATCCCTATCCAAATGGCTTCAGAACGCTGAAAATAGCTTGGGTAGAGAGAATTCCTTGGCTCTTGAGCTGTGAGTGTTGATGCCAGCTGTTTGTCTGTGCATGTCCAGCGTTGCCCTCTGGAGGCAGAGATGTGGCCAAATTTCTGATAATACTCTGTGTGCAGAGTAGAGATCTGAAAGATAAATTTATATCTATAAATTATAGTGGAGCATGATGGCTTAGAGGCCATGAAATTATAACCTTCTGTAGTACATGGCATTTGTGGTGTCTATATATTTTCAAGCTAAACTTGTTCAGCCACACTGACCACATAGCCAAGAGATGTGGTAAAGACTCTTGGTGTCAGATAAGTTCCATGAGTGTAAATATGCAGTTAAAATGAAAATCCTTTCCCGAAATGAACCTATTTGAGATTTAAACCTACGCTGCTTAACGGATGTATAAGAGACTGTTATTAGTTGTGAGTGTCCTTCCTTAATTATTTCTAAGGATAAGTTGATGTTTCAGAAAAATAAGTGAAAAAAACATTGAAGTGTTAAAGGTAAGAAATCATACGGAATTTTAGTAAAATTAGATAGATGCCACATTTTATTTTCAGGCTGTGATGAGTAATTAGAAAAATTAAGTGCATAGTCTTTGGTTTCCTTTTCTCAGGATGTTTTGATGAGTTTGGCCAAAGCCGTTGCCAATGCTGCTGCCATGTTGGTACTGAAGGCAAAGAATGTTGCCCAAGTGGCCGAGGACACGGTCCTACAGAACAGGGTGATTGCCGCTGCCACCCAGTGTGCCCTCTCCACTTCCCAGCTTGTGGCATGTGCCAAGGTAAGCCAGCTGGGACTCCCAGCCCTCTCTGCAAAGTGTCACATGCTCTTGTCTGCCTCTGGTCACTCATGGGGAATTGGGGCAGAACTTGTGAAAATAGTCTGAGACTTAGGTATCTTCTTTTTGGATAGGAGTTTGACATAAGCTTTCTAACTCTGCTTTTATCATTTGGTCTTGCACAAGTCCTTTCAAGCAATTGTTCCTTTTCTGTGTGTCTTAATGCAAATTGCGATTTCTCCCTTTTGAACTTCTCAGCTAGTCTTATTTACACCTGCATTGTGCAGTACAGTGCTATAAATGGGTTCCGAAATAACCTGCAGAGTTTATGGGAGCACTTTCTAGATTGTACAGTGTCAGAGTGAGGGTGTGAATTGTTGCCAGTTCGGGTGTGCACATTCTGTGCAGCATGCGTCACCCTATTAAATCTCCCCAGCAGTCCTGCAAATCACATGTCATCATCCCCCATTTTATGATGAGGAAACTGAAGCCTTAGATGTTAGGTAAGTAGCTTAAAGCCACAGGAATTGCAAGTGGCAGAATTAGGGTTCTAACTCAGGTGTTTTTGACTCCAAACACCCTTTCCACACTACCACATTGTATCTTTGCTGAGATGATGCATCAGAAGATTGGTGATATCCATTTCTCAACTTTATTACGTGCCTTGTTGTGCAGATTGATGACCTAGCTCAGCCTGGCAGTTCACATCCATTGGGAGGATTAGCAGCATCAATTGAAGGTGTCCTTGGTAGTTGCTCTCCTGGTTTCCCTGTCCACTCTCTTAGGATCCACACATAAATGACACCGTTTCTCCATTCGTTAAAGCATTATGAGGCAGAAATCTTTGAAGAAATACAATTTTTGTATGTCATCTGCTTTTCCCCACCTAGAATACACAATTCAAAGTTTTCTAAAATTGGAGGTATAATTGGTAAGTGTTAGAAATGTTTCTTTATAGAAAGTCAGTAGTATGGGCTGTCATTTATCACAAATGACAGTATAAATTAATTATCAGGACATCTCCCATCACATAAAATAGAAGTATGAGAAACCTTAGCAATGGTTCAGTTTAATCCCTGGCCTTGAAGTAAGGCACTGGGGCCCAAAGCATGCAGGAACTCGGTGGAAATGTCTGTGCACACTGGGAGTCAGGCATGACCCCGCAGTGTCCACAACCCACTCTGGTCCTTCCTCAGGTGGTGAGCCCCACCATCAGCTCCCCTGTGTGCCAGGAGCAGCTGATTGAAGCCGGGAAGCTCGTGGACCGCTCGGTGGAGAACTGCGTGCGCGCCTGCCAGGCGGCCACCGACGATGGCGAGCTCCTGAAGCAGGTCAGCGCCGCGGCCAGCGTGGTCAGCCAGGCCCTGCACGACCTCCTGCAGCACGTCCGGCAGTTTGCCAGCCGTGGAGAACCCATCGGCCGCTACGACCAGGCCACCGACACCATCATGTGTGTCACTGAGAGCATCTTCAGCTCCATGGGCGATGCTGGTGAGGAGCCGGGCTGCGGGTGGACCAGGTCGGGGTCCCCCGATGGTGATGCTCATGGGGAGGAAAGGTGAAGGCGGCCTGTGTGACTGGCGAGGGCAAGCTCTCCTCAGCCCCTGTGGCGAGAAAAGCTGAGACTCCTAACATGCCCTTCCATAGCAGTATTTCAAAAAGAAAAAAACTAACCAGTTTTACTTTTTTGCAGTTTAGATTTACAACAAATACTTTTTCAGTCTGTAAGTTGAAAAATAAGTCTTCCTCCACCTAGCCCATCACTGCCCCATCTGCACCCTCTGTATTGACCACTTACAGTTTATTTTAAAAGTCTACAAATTTTTTATCTTCCTACAGTCATATACAAATGTATGTGTAAATACAAAACATACATATGTTTGTATATAAGTATAGCTCCCTCTTTCTTTTTATATAAATAGGATTGTGTTATACATTCTCTTTTGCTTAATATGTCTTAGAGGCTCTTTTCATGTCAACCTATTCCTTGATCTTTTTAATGACAGCATAGTATCCTCTTCTATGGATACATCACCATTTACTTAACCAGCTATTGTTTAATGGTCAATTAGGTCATTTCCAAGTTATTTTGTTTGTAAGTCTGTCTTGCTTTTCCAAAAAATGATGGTGCAATGAGCATTCCTTATCTAGATATACTTGGGGAGTATTCATGTAGGATAAGTTCTTATCAGTGGATTTTCTGGACCAACATGTCTGTAGTTTTTTTTTTTTTCGTCTGCAGGCTCTGGGAATCGAAGCCAGAGTCCTGTATTGCAGGTGAGAATTCTACCACTGAGCAACCTTTGCAGAGGCCTGTAGTTTTTTATTTTAAATTTCTATAAAATTTATCTTCAAGAAGGGCCTCCAATTTACAGTCCTACCAGTGGTTTATAAGACTCTGTTTTCCCACTTTTTCACCTGCCACAAGTATTTTTCAGAAAATTACTTTGTGCTCTTTTAGATATTCCTTAAATGATTTGAGAGGTATGCATTTTCCATACATTTTGATTTTTATCTTTCTTTTTAGTGAACCTTTTATTTTTGAATCATTTTAGATTTGCAGAAACGTTGCAAAGATAATAGAGAGGTCCTGCATGGCCTTTCCCAGTTTCTCCCCCTTTTTTTTTTTGGTGCGTGGTCCAGGAATCGAACCCAGGTCTCCCTCGTGGAAGACGAGCATTCTACCGCTGAACCACCCGTGCACCCCCAGTTCCTCCCATTTTTAACATCTTACATAACCATGGCACATTTGCCAAAACTAAGACAGTAGCATAACTATTAACTAAATGCCAAACTTCATCCAGGTTTCACTAGTTTTTTCATTAATGTCCTTTTACTATTCCAGGAATCCAATCCAGTATACCATGTTGTATTTATACCACATTTTGATTTTTATGAAAGCTCTTTTCCCTTAATGTCACAGAGCTCCCCCGTTCTTCTCAGACAGCCTTTGGGAGAAAAAGAAATCCGTTTCCCGGGGTAGTTTTATCCAAACAAAGTTGAAACTGATATTAATAAAATTGTGATAAGACCAAAACCATTACTGGAAAGGAAAGGGGAGGGGAAGCAGAGAGAAAGAGAAAAATAATAGGGAGGACCCTTGGCCAAAGAAAAGCTGAGCATTTGAGCATAAAACTGAGCACTTATTGTGCTTCCTATTAGCCAGAGCAAAATGGCATAAATATAGTAAATTATGGGATATTGCTCATCTGGTATTAGGGAGCATGCAGATTAATCCAAAATTTTAAAATAATTTATTCCTGTACCCATTACAGAGTTTGTTGTACAGCTTCTGTATTAGCAGGTTCTTGCAGTGAGATAAATGGTATTTTCTCAATCAGTATTTACTAAAAGTAAATCCACGTGGTCAATCTATATAGTTTTGCTCTCTGTTTTGTCTTTATAAAATTATCCTCTTTGGTTCCTTATGTCATATTTATCCCTCATAGATTGATGGAACTTGGATTTATTTGAGTGCGCAGTCTTGGCAGCCACAGAGAATGCTTTCAGTTGTGGCTCTAATTTGGGTAATGTTAAAGGACAGAGGATACATATGAGGCTCAGTTCTCCCTATCCAGCTTGCCAGAGGAGTGGAGAGAGCACTATATTGGCTACTGAGGGGTTTTTGTTTGTTTGTTTTTAATCTTGTGGTAGCATATAGATAAGATTTTCCATTTGAACCATTTTTACGTGAACAGTTCAGTGACATTAATTGCATTCGGAGTGTTGTGCGAAGATCCCCAACTCCTGAAGTTTTAACCGAGCTTTAGAAGCAGAGACGCCCACGCCCCCTCTGTCTTGTCCTCTAGGTGAGATGGTGCGCCAGGCACGAGTGTTGGCCCAGGCCACCTCAGACCTCGTCAATGCTATGAGGTCAGATGCAGAAGCTGAAATCGACATGGAGAATTCCAAGAAGCTCCTAGCAGCAGCAAAGCTCTTGGCTGACTCCACTGCTCGCATGGTGGAAGCTGCAAAGGTATTACATTGAGTTTGTTGGGTTGAAAAATGATTATTATTGAGAGTTAGGGTTTGGAAGGTACCTTCAAGATGGAGGATGGTCAGCTAGGAGTGCATTTTTGTTAAAGCCTATATGGCCTTGTCACATTTGACCTTGCTCAGATAGAAAAGGAGAAGGATGATGGGCTTATGAATGAAACTCTGTAGGGAAGTGGTGCCAACTCAGTGGGAGACAACAAGGTGTCTGCTTAGCAAGGGCTCTTTTCCCATTGGGTCATCACCATTGACTATACTGAAAATGGTGATCAGTTCAGACTTGAGATTTTCAGCAGTAAATCACTTCCACCTGTTTTCTTCCTGCAACCCTGATGTTACTTTGCCCACTACTTGAGTTCTCAAACTCCTAACAAGAGGTTGCATGGTATAGTGCTTTCTACTTTACTGTTCTTCAAATCCCAGTGGCAGTTTTAAAGATTATATTTGTTAAAAAATTTTGGAAAAAGGAGTTGAGAGCCAGTTTTGTGCATTGGGAAAGAAAAAGCTCGTGATTCTTGTCCAGGCATCTGTTTCAGAGGCCTCATAAAATGTATTAAAATGCAAATGGCACAATTCCACCCCAAAAGATGCTGATTTAATAGGTTGCTGATGGAGTCAGTGTGTGTGTGTGTTTATATTCCACAGAAGAATCATACCTCTAGGTAAAGGCTGTTCAGAAAGGATAAGGTATACTTCTGTTTGTTTCAATTATGTGACTAACACATTTCTTGTGGAATTAATAGTAAACACAGATATGTTTAAGTAAGAAAATAAAAATCGCCCTCAATTTCATCACCCCCAAGATAAGATTTTCAATGTATCTCTGTGCCTATCAGATTTATTAAATGTCCCCACATCTTATCCTATGTCCCTGGCCTCCCGTGGAATAATAGTGCATTTCAACCAGGCACGTGAATTACTTCTCTCACAGTGTGCTGTGACATGCCCTGTACAATGTGCGGGGTCTTGTTTGTCTGAACTTGCTGTTGTGTTACCCAAGAAACTGAGAGTTCTTAGAGAGCCCTCACGGATTGGGGTGAAGGAGAAACCCAAGTAGGAGGCAGGCTCTGTCCCCTGTTTCAGCCAAAGAAGGTCTGCCCTTAAAAACCTATTTTAGCAAAAAAAAATATATAATAGGATTTTGCATCATGACTAATTTTCTTAAGGCTTTCACATTTTTTTTTCCTGTTGTTTTTTCCACCCTTTATGTACAAACAGCTATTTCAGGCAGATCCTCATGTTAGTAAAAATCTATATGCTGGACTGAAAAGAACCTTAGAAAACATCTAAATCGATCCTTACTTTACATATGAGAAAATTGAAACTCAAAAGGATTAAGCCTAAAATCATGCACCGGGACTGAGCCAGGATCAGGTGTGCCATGTGTGCCAGACCAAGTCACCAAATTACCAAAAACATGTTTCTTTTAAGTGTTTAGGACTGTTTATATTAGATGGGATGGTGTTAAATATATTTGTTAATTCCTTTAACTTTTAGTTAAAAGTGGTCACTGACTCTATAACAGCCCTTTAAGAACTGCCCAATTTGTTGAAAGCTAAAGAACATAGGTGGTTAAACTTTCAAAGAATATGTTCAATGTGCAGAAAAAAATATATTTCACAATCAGTAACCCAGATTTTAGGGCAAGATTAGGACCCCAACCATATCTGACACACTTTTATTATAAAAAAGCCTTTAGGAAAGAAGGATCCAGAGCATGCATATTGGTGTAAAGTGTGAAAATGTTGATTTCCATCTATTCAAACTATACAATTAAAGCTGATGTGCCTCTTGAAGCATTGATAAAAGAGTGCGCTAAAAACATACCTAATGACCAGAAAAATAAAATGGCTTTCATAAACTTGCAAAAGAATTCAAAAGAGGCCTGAACGATTTTCACATATCGAATGCAGAAATACGATGTTTTAATTGCGAGAAACACAAAATCAAGACTATTAACAGTGGTTAAAGTTTCAATTCTATTCAAGAGGATGTCAAAACAATTCTGCCACAAATGTTAAAACCATTCCATCCAGTATGATTTTCTCTCACTTTTATAAATAGTTAAAAGAAATAGGCTCTTAGAAGTTGGTAAATTTGGTGAATTGGTCAATTGGAAAATTGATTTTCAATAAATTGATCTGTTTCCTTCTGCTGTCTTTGCTGCCTCATGAGCAAATATTATAGCCTTAAGTGTTCACTGAAAGAAACCCGTCACTGGCACTGCTCAAACAATCTTGATTGCTGTTCTTATGGCAGGTGTGAAAGGAGGGCTGAATGCACTTCAAGTCTTTGTTGAATTACTATGGAATAAACTTATATCCTTCGTACATTACCTTCAGTCTTTCCTAACTTCAGAATCCCACACATCCAAATAAAATACGCTTGGGCTCCCAAGACTCTTTAAAGCCATATAGTGAAAGGGCTGTGGAATGAGAAGGAACAGTGTGGCGATGGGCTGGGCATCTTCTTCTTTCCCTGCCAGGTTTATCGTCACATTTCTTTCATTCAGTGCAGTTGGGTACAAGCTCTACTTTGCTTCCAACTCAGGCTTTCTAGGAATGTGATTTCCTGGCATGTTCTTTCTTTAACAGCATTTCCTTCTAGTGGCTCTGGATGGCATTCCCATCCACTTCCCCATGCTCACCACCCATGTGTGCATGTTTGTACTGGAATCTTAGCCCCTTCTCATTCACTAATGCCACAGGGAAGGAGACTCTTTCAGCGGGGATGTGAAGATGTATCTATCATTACTGTGTCTTTCATGAAAATTGAAATAAGATCCTTCTGAAGAGATTGGGAAAAGAGAGCAGTTTATCTGATGTTTTAAAACCATGGATTTCTGACCACAAGTAAATTTGTATGGATGACTCAAGCTTGATCTCAAGTGTTTAATTATAACCTGAATTTCTACTGTTTAGTGGTACAGTTTGGAAACATCTTTATCATAACAATATTGTTTGCAGCAATTTCTCTTCCAATTACTTTCCACCTGTTACTAGGCAAAAGTAAAATTGAAGGTACGAATTCAGTGTCTGGGGCATCCTGCCTCTGGACCTTTTGATGTCTTTATTTTCACCCTCACAGGGGGCTGCAGCCAACCCTGAGAACGAGGACCAACAGCAAAGACTGAGAGAAGCTGCAGAAGGTCTCCGAGTGGCAACCAATGCTGCTGCCCAAAATGCTATTAAGAAAAAAATTGTCAACCGACTGGAGGTCAGCGAAGAGGCTGCTTTACTAGGAAGCCCATTTTAGATTGCCAAGAGTCAGTTGAAAAAGTAATCATTGAGTTAACAGGATGATGCCTATATAAAGAAAGTTAGGTTAAGGTTAAGTACATAGTTTAATTGACATCGATTTGAAAAATTGCTTTAGTCCTGGCTTCATGGAACTGCCATAAAACTAAAATCCTTTTTAGAGTTTAACATTGAGATATAATATAATTCAGAATTTTCTAGGATGGAACCTGTTTTGGGTTTTGTTGTTGTTATTGTTGCATTATAGTATATACATGTTCAGGAAGGACTTTTACCTGAAAATCATATATATTTTGTCAAGAGGCAATGACTTTTCCAGGTCTCCCCATAGAAAGTAAGGACTTTGAAAGACTTAAAGATGGGGAATCAAGTTGGGTAGAGGAGTATGGGAGCAAATAGAAAGAAATACATGTGTTGATTTTCAGAACATTTATTATCCATAAGAAATTGTCAGTAGTAATTTTACATGGATGGGTACAGTTAGACCAAAATTTGTTGGTTCCAGGGCTGAGAACCTACCCTTCTAATGAGGAATCCCTCCATATGCTATCTGCCTGTTCTGAAGGGAAAGACGTCTTTTTTCTTAGAAGGAGACATAGAATAAACATGATTAAATACTCCAGTGGGAAAATTTCTCTGCATTTCTAAGCCAGGGCTTCTGCGTGTTGCGAGTAGAGTGTCATGAACTTTAGCAGTGTGTGCTTCTTGTGGGAGGTCTTTCTTTTTCCCTAAAACACCCAGAGTTTGGTGCTGCTTATCAGTGCCATCAAAGTCTTGGAATTGTTCCTGTCTTCTGGAGAAAGACAAATGAGCACTGGTACTTCAGCTTTCGAGCCCTCCTGTCTTTATCACTTGGCCCTGGGAATGCAGGCCGAATGAAGATAACAGGACATTGTTAGGTTAGACTCATCAGTGATTTTTAGAAGTCAGAGCCCACCCGGTCTTGGAGTTCTCTTTCTCATATGTGTGAGCTGTCTGAATGTCAAGCCTTTAATAGAAGTGAAGTACAAAAAGGTGGCTATCTGCATATAACCCTCACTCACTCTCCCCTGTGCAGGTTGCAGCCAAGCAGGCTGCCGCTGCTGCCACGCAGACCATCGCTGCCTCCCAGAACGCAGCCGTTTCCAACAAGAACCCTGCAGCCCAGCAGATGCTCGTCCAGAGTTGCAAGGTGAGGTTCTCGCCGGCTGAGAGCCTGGTCTGCTGTGCAGGACCCTGTTAGCCTGAGAACACCAAGTGTCCTGGTTAATGCAGACCCTCTGGGCCCCTGATCTGGTTTGCACCAGCTCTCATGTTCCATGGGTACACACATGAGCTTTTTGTCAGTTAAGTAGATGGCCTGTGTTTGGAGAGAACATATGTGTGTTTTTTCCAGCATTATCTTTCCTTTGTCCAGATTCTTTCCTTTCTCTTCAAGAGACCAAATCAAAGAGAATCAATAACGAAGCCATTCTCGGGCTCTGAAATGGTAATGAGGCATTGAATTTCCAGGGTGGCTTTCTTCCTTTGACAGCTGGGCCTTCACATTCAGGCTTTATTGACCAGAGGAGGTTATTGTTTCTTGCTTTCCCCGCATCACGCCTGGGGGATTTATTTCACCTGGCTGGCCTCGGTGACATGTGCGTTGGTACTTATTCCTGTGGGCTGTTTGTTCTTCTCCTCCCTGGGCATTGATGAGGGATGCAATGTTGAGGCCAGTGTACTACAGAGGACACAGTGAACAACCTGGAGTTGCCTTCTTTGAGGGGCCAGGGAGTTGGCTCTCCCAGGAGACCTCTGAATGGTTCCACATGCAAACCTCAAGTCTGTGGCCCTTGCGCATGTGTTGGCAAAATGGCTTTGCGGTTAGCAGAGGGAGTTGGTGGAGAGGTGCATTTGACTGAGCCTGGGCTATGAGAGGTAATTGCCCTATTCTCCTTCTTCAAATCTCCTCTGACAGATGATGGTTTGCATTTAAGGGGTATCAGCAGTTCTACCCTAGAAATGGCTTTACTTCCGGGGGAACTTCCCAGAGCCCTGCCATCTTGATTCTTGGTTCTCGATGATCAAGCCCCACCCGTGTTAAGGAGCAAGTGTGCTCTAGGCAAAAAGCCTCAGCAATGCAGTAGGGCCCAGAGCCCATTGTCCTGGGACATAAGGCAGATGCAAAATGGGTCTTGCTGAGAGTGAGGCTCCTGTTGTGGGAGAGTTTGTTTTCTGTTGGGAATAGCAGGGGAGGGTGAATGGCTTTCCCCATCTCAGGAAGCGCATGCTGGGATATGCTACAGGATAAATCCCCCAGCCACAATGCAAGGCACACTGAGGATACTAAGCCTCTTGGTGTTAACTGCCAAAAAATGATAGAATTATTTTTTGGATAAAATGATAGAATAATTTTTTGGAGAGGGAAAAGGGACACCAAATCATTGGGGCCAGCAAATTCTTAAATAGACTTAGGGCAAATTCCATGGACATAGGTAATTTTTCCTTTGCTTCAAGGGGTCCCCCGAAAAGTGTGTCACCAGGCCAGGGTGTATTTGGCATCAGCTTTGATGGCCATGAAACGATGACTTTGATATCCTGGTTAATCAGGTGGAGGGTGGATACAAGGAGGTCTTTTAACGTCTTATTAGGAAGAATTATCTTCTGCTGAATGTACTAGGACTTTGGGACCACAGAGTAGAGTCAGTGTGGGAGAAGAGAACCAGAGAGTAGAATTGGGTGTCCCCAAGAACCTAGCTGGTTAAACATGCAGAATAAACCCAAGGCCTGAGACAGGTGTTCCCCTGCAAATGAATAGCACCGCCCCTAATTACATTTGACAGTTCCTTCCATGCCAGGTGTGCTCAGTTTTTCTTTTGCTTGTTTCCTGCAGGCAGTGGCTGATCATATACCTCAGCTGGTCCAGGGGGTGAGAGGCAGCCAAGCACAAGCAGAAGACCTCAGTGCTCAGCTGGCTCTCATCATCTCCAGCCAGAACTTCCTCCAGGTAACCCGAGCATTCGCCTTGGTGCTCCCCAGAGCCTCCAGCCAGCAGAAGTGCCCTTTATCCTTAAGGAGAGGAATTAACTTATTCACATTCTTAGCAAAGGCTTTGCAGTAAGCAGACCTTGGAGACCTCCTCTTCATTTTTCCAGTTTCAGGAGACATTTAACTTGGCAAAGCAAAATGCTAATATGCCTAGAAATTGGCTGGGGAGATGGCACATGATCCATTTATTTCCTGAGAGTATCATTCATATTTCTCCTCTGAGAGAGCAAACACGTAATAAGTTGCAAGTTCTGAAGAACATTCCTCTATTAGTTATTGCTTTAATACTGTGAGTTTCCTGAGGGCCCTAATGTTAATGTTATTCAAGAACTGGGTTAAAAAAGAAGTGGTTGATGTGTCTTCTGTGAAGCTATGATCATTGTTCTGGCAATTGCACTATTAGTAAGTACTGCCAGTCTTTGTAGGGCTCAGAGATTGATTCCTTTTAAGGAAGATGGGTAAAATAAGAATTTTGAGTTAATGGAAAAACTCCCTTTACACATGCTTGTATTCAAATCTCTTTACTTTATCAGCACTTTTGTTGACTTGTTTCTTGAGGAAGAATTAAACTCTCGTCCTCAACCCTTTCTAGTCCAACCCAGAGGTGCAGGACCTAGTGATACAGTTGTTTGGTTAGATTTTCAAGTGCCAGAATTCTAACATACACAAATAAAATGTGATATTTTAGGGTATTTTCTCATAATTTAACTATGTTTAGTTTCAAATTGAATTTCATTGTATGTAGCGTTCTTGTGTTTTTTTCATGTGACAGTCATATGATTTTGAATAATAGTCTTCGCTCATATGGCTATAATTTCTGTTTAGCTGCTCTCCCATCATTGGACATATAGTTTGTGTTAAATGTTTTTTGCCCTCATAAACAACCTGTGATGTGACTTAAAAAAAAATGGTTGTGGAGCCAAGATGGTAGCTTAGTGAGGTATGGGATTTAGTTCATCCTCCAGAGCAGCTAGTAAATAGCCAGGAGCAGTACAGAACAACTGCTGGGGACACATCAGTGACCGGACACCCAGCGTACCCCAGTCTGGACCGGCTGGACTAGCTGTGAGCCCACCCAGAACTGTGAGTCCCCCAAGCTGTGGCCAGCGCCCCTCCCCCACAGGCTCCTTCTCAGAGGAGAAAGGAAAGGGACTCTGCGCTCAGGGGCTGAGTGTGGAATTAACTAACAAATTCTGACTATTGAAAATAGGCCCCCAGCTCAGCTGAACCTCGAGTAAAAGCTGAGGTTGCTGGTTTTTGTCCCGTTGCAGAGGGGACAGGGCTGACGGAAAAAGAAAAAAAAAAAAATTAAAAAGGCAGAGATTTTTTTCAGGACAGCACAAAATATTTGAAAGGGTCTGGGTCCTGAAGGAAAGTAGGGGGCATATAGGGCCTGGAGATACATAGAGCAACTTACCAACTTAAGCTCTTGATTGACAGACCCGAGGAATGCTCTGAAAAGGATTTTTTTTCTTTTCTATTTTTGTGGCTGTCTTTCTACGGCTTGACTGCTCTTTGGATACAGCTGCAGGGCTTCTCAGGCTCCAACTGCCCTAAGTATGGGCAGAATTAAACTTGTTTGAGAGTTTATCTGGAGGCTCTGCCTTCCCCAGGAGAGAAGTGGGGCCTAGCTCAGATGGAATCCCTCCCTCAAGGAATTAAGACCCCAGGGTCTGGAAAACTGAAGCAATTAAAGCCAGCCTACAATCTCTCCTCTGACTCATCTACACCCCCAGAGGAAGAGTCTGCTGAAGTTAAAGGTACTGCATCACCTTATGCTGGTGGGACCTGCAGGCAGAAAAGCGCCACATTCCAGACGGGAAAAATATAGAGTCTGGAGGCTTCATAGAAAAACCTTTCAACCTGCTGGGTCTCACCCTCAGGTAAAACTGATGCAGGTGACTCTTTCCTCCGGAGAGGAGGCCAGTTTGGTCTGGGAAAATCTGACTGGTGTCTAAGTAGACCCTCCTAAGGGGGAAAAAAGGCACCATTCAGGCAGGGCAAGAAACAAGAAAACAAGAACTGAAAAATTCTGATCTGTTAAACAAAAGTTAAGCTAGAGGTCTAGAATAAATGGAACTGAATGTCAAAGAACAGATAGACAACAAAGTCATTTAGCAAGAAAATCTAGGTAAAAAAGTGAAGACAATCTCCGGAATAGACTAATTAAGGAAATTAAATGTCTAGATGCCAGCAAAAAATAACAAATCATACTAGGAAAATTGAAGATATGGCCCAGTCAAAGGAACAAACCAACAATTCACATGAGATACAGGAGTTGAAACAATTAATTTAGGATGTTCGAAGAGACATGGAAAATCTCATCAAAAATCAACTAATGAATTGAGGGATGATATAAAGAATGGAAGGGATGAACAAAAAGAAGAAATCAAAAGTCTGAAAAAACAAATCACAAAACTTATGGGAATGAAAGGCACAGTAGAAGAGATTTAAAAAAATACATTGGAAACCTACAATGCTAGATTTCAAGAGACAGAAGATAGGATTAGTGAACTGGGGGACGGAACATCTGAAATCCAACAAGAAAAAGAAAATATAGGGAAAAGAGTGGAAAAATATGAGCAGGGACTCAGAGAATTGAATAACAACATGAAGCACACAAATATACATGTTGTGGGTGTCCAGAAGGAGAAGAGAAGGGAAAAGGAGGAGAAAAACTAATGGAGGAAATTATCACTGAAAATTTCCCAACTCTTATGAAACACTTAAAATTACAGATCCAATATGTGCTGCGTACCCCAAACAGAATAGATTCAAATAGATTTAGTCCAAGACATTCACTAATCAGAATGTCACATGTCAAAGAGAAAGAAAGAATTTTGAAAGCAGCAAGAGAAAAGCAATCCATCACATACAAGTGAGGCCCAATAAGTCTATATGTAGATTTCTCAACAGAAACCATGGAGGTGAGAAGATAGTGGTATGATATATTTAAGATACTAAAAGAGAAAAAGTGCCAACCAAAAATTCTATATCCAGTAAAATTGTCCTTCAAAAATGAGGGGAAAATTAAAACATTTTCAGACAGAAAAATCACTGAGGGAATTTGTGACCAAGATACTGGCTCTGCAAGTAATACTAAAGGGAGCACTAGAGACAGATAGGAAAAGATAGGAGAGAGAAGTGTAGAGAAAAGTATAGAAATGAAGACTGTCAATAAAGGTAAAAAGAAGAAAAATTAGATATGACATAAAATCCAAGAGGCAAAATGGGAGAAGAAAGTACTGCCCTTACAGTAATAACACCAAGTGTTAATGGATTAAACTCCCCAATCAAAAGACATAGACTGGCAGAATGGATTAAAAACAGGATGGACCTATCTATTTGCTATCTACTGGAGAAGCATTTTAGACCCAAGGATAAACATAGGTTGAAAGTGAAAGTTTGGGGAAAAAATATTTCATGCAAACAATAATCAGAAAAGAGCAGGAATAGCTATACTAATGTGCAACAAATTAGACTTCAAATGTAAAACAATTGAAAGAGACAAGGGCACTATGTATTAATAAAAAGAAACAATTCAACAAGAAGACATAACAATCATAAATATTTGTGCACTAAGCCAGAGTTCTCCAAAATACATGAGGCAAACACTGAAAAGAGAAATAGACACATCTACCATAAAAGCTGGAGACTTCAATTCCCCGCTCTCATCAATGGACAGAACATCTAGACAGAGGATCAATAAAGAAACAGAATTTGAATAATACAATAAACAAACTAGACTTAATAGACAATTATAGAACATTACACCCACAACAGCAGGATATACCTTTTCCTCAAGTGCTCCTGGACCATTCTCAAGGATAGAACATATGCTGGGTCACAAAGCAAGTCTCAATAAATGTAAAAAGATTGAAATCATACAAAACATTTTCTCAAATCATAAAGGAATGAAGTTGGAAATCAGTAATAGGCAGAGTGCCAGAAAATTCACAAATATATGGAGGCTCAGCAACACACTCTTAAACAACCAGTGGGTCAAGGAAGAAATTACAAGAGAAATCAGTAAGTATCTTGAGGCAAATGAAAATGAAAACACAATATATCAAAATCTATGGGATGCAGCAAAGGCAGTGCTAAGAGGGAAATTTATTGCCCTAAATGCCTACATCAAAAAAGAAGAAAGGGCAAAAATCAAAGAATTAACTGTCCCCTTGGAAGATCTAGAGAAAGCAAACTAACCCCACAGCAACCAAAAGGAAAGAAATAACAAAGATTAGAGCAGAAATAAATGAAATTGAGAATATGAAAACAATTGAGAAAATCAACAAAAACCAGAAGTTGGTTCTATGAGAAAATCAATAAGATTGATGGGCCTTAGTGAGGTTGACAAATAGAAGGAGAGAGAGGATGCAAATAAGTAAAATCAGAAATGGAAGAGGTGACATAACCACTGACCCTGCAGAAATAAAGGAGGTAATGAGAGGATACTATGAACAACTTTATGCTACTAAACTAGACAATGTAGATGAAATGGACAACTTCCTAGAAAGACATGAGCAACCAACATTGACTCAAAAAGAAATAGATGACCTCAAAAAAACAATCACAGGTAAAGAAATTGAATTAGTCATTAAGAAGCTCCCAAAAAAGAGAAGTCCAGAACCAGATGGCTTTACACGTGAATTCTACCAAACATTCAAGAAAGAATTAATACTAATCCTGCTCAAACTGTTGAAAAAAAAAAATTGGAGAGGAGGGAAGACTACCTAACTCATTCTATGAAGCCAACATCATCCTCATACCAAAGCCAGGCAAAGATACTACAAGAAAAGAAAATTACAGACCAATCTCTCTAATGAATATAGATGTAAAAATCCTCAACAAAATTCTTGCAAATTGAATCCAGAACTACATTAAAAGAATTATACGCCATGACCAAGTAGGAGTCATCCCAGGTATGCAAGGATGGGTCAACATAAGAAAATCAATTAATGTAATACACCATATCAGCAAATCAAAGCAGAAGAACCACATTATCATATTGATTGATACAGAAAAGGCATTTGACAAAATTCCATATCCTTTCTTGTTGAAGCTACAGTGGTCAAAACAGCATGGTACTGGCATAAAGATAGATATACTGACCAATGGAATTTGTATGTTGTTATGTTTAAAAAAATTAAAAAATTAAAAATAAAATAATAATGTTAGTACACTGAATGAAGTTGAATGTGAGAATGATAGAGGAGCGCTGGGGGCACAAATGAAATCAGAAGGAAAGATAGACCATAAAGACTGAGATGGTATAATCTAGGAATGCCTAGAGTGTACAATGATAGTGACTAAATGTACAAATTAAAAAATGTTTTTGCATGAGGAAGAACAAAGGAATGACAGTATTATAGGGTGTTGAAAACAGATGGTAATTCATATTTTAAAACTTTAACTTATGTGTGAGACTAAAGCAAAAAATGTTTGTTTGGTACAAAATTTATATTTTTCCTGGTGCATTTCCTAATATAACTTATATGAACAGTTTAATTGAACATTGTAAGTATATGGAACCTTGAATAGGGCATGAGATTTTGTAGGTTTGTCCAGAGTGATGCCCCGAAAAATCCCAGAATGATTTGAGCAGTGAATAAAAAATATTTGCGAAGTCCCCTTCGGGGAATGGTGAGAAAGGGGGAAATTCAACTTCCCCATTTTGAGAATCCCTGATATTCTTGCAAGCAGTGGGGACAACCAAAGCAATAGGCCAAGCCCTCAATCTTGGGGTTTGTTCATATGAAACTTATCCCCTCAAAGGATAGACTAAGCCTACTTAAAGTTAGGCCTAAGAGTCATCCCCAGAGAACCTCTTTTGTTGCTCAGATGTGGCCTATCTCTCTCTCAGCCAACACGACAAGCAAACTCACTGCCCTCCCCCTGTCTACGTGGGACATGACTCCCAGGGGTATAAACCTCCCTGGCAATGTGGGACAGAAATCCTAGAATGAGCTGGGATTCAGCATCAAGGGATTGAGAAAACTTTCTTGACCAAAAGGGGGAAGAGAGAAATGAGACAAGATAAGGTGTCAGTGTCAGAGAGATTTCAAACAGAGTCGAGAGGTTATCCTGGAGGTTATTCTTACGCATTTTATAGATACCCGTTTTTTAGTTTAAGGTGTATTAGAGAGGCTAGAGGGAAGTACCTGAGACTGTAGAGCTGTGTTCCAGTAGCCATGTTTCCTGAAGATGGTTGTGTAATGATACAGTTTTTGCAGTGTGACTCTGTGGTTGTGCAAACCTTGTGTCTGATGTTCCTTTTATCTAAAATATTGGTAGATAAGTAAAAAATATGGATTAAAAATAAATAGATAGTTGGGAGAACATATGTTAAAATAAATTGAGTAGATTGAAGTATTAGTGAACAATGAAAGGGAGTGGTAAGGGGTATAGGAAAAAATAGAGGTAACAACAGTTAAAATCTATTGAGTAGATGGAAATACTACTGGTCAATGAGAGGAGGGGTAAGGGATATGGTATGTGAGTTTTTTTCTTTTTATTTCTCTTTCTAGAGTGGTGCAAATGTTCTAAAAAATTATCTTGGTGATGAATATACTACTATGTGATGATATTGTGGGCCATTTTTGACTGTACACCATCAAAATGTTTGTATGTTAAGACCGTTTGTATGTCTTTCCTTCCCATTCTGGGAACCAGCCTGTGGGGGAGGGGCACTGGCCTCCACAGCGTGGAGTCTCACGGTTCTGGGTGGGCTCACAGCTAGTCCAGCTTGTCCAGACTGGGGTACGCTGTGTGTCCCGTCACTGATGTGGCCCCAGAAGTTATTCTGTTCTGTTCCTGGCTATTTACTAGCTGCTCTGGAGGACTAACTAAATCCCACAGCTCACTAAGCCACCATCTTAAACTAAAGTCCAATTATTACACTTTTAAAATCTTATAAAAGGGTGCACGGGTAGGTCAGTGGTTAGAATGCCTGCCTTTCATGCAGGAGACTCGGGTTTGATTCCTGGACCATGCACCCCCAAAAAACAAAAACAGTTTTGAATGTGTGCAAGGTTTAGGGATTTTGGTACAAAGGTGTTTACCACACCATTTTTATTGGGCAAAAATGGAAGTATGCCCAACAATAGTGGATTGAGAAATGTTGACAGATGTATACAATGGATATTCTATAGGTATTTTAAAAAGATAGAAATGGAAAACAAGGAAATTGTAAGATCACACTAGTGTATGATCTTGTTTTTGAAAAATACATATACATACATCTGTCTACACAGACATCCATATGCCACGAAATAATTTTCGGCCGTGGCATGTGAGATGATTTTATTTGATTTATTTTGTCTGTAAGTATTTTCCTGAGTAGTCTATAGGGTATATTTGTGACAAAGATTGAGGAACTATTCCAAGAAATACAAAGAAAGTTTATGTCATAAGAAGAATCTCAAACAGCTATCCCAATTTTGCCCCCTGTTCCCACACACATCTTTTGTTTTTTGTTTTAATATTCCTAGAATGTAGGGCACTAGAGCATCTGACTTGGAAGTGGCAATTTAGGGGTGTGGGTGGGAACCTAGAGTGGTGTAATATTCTTTTTTGTAGGGCAGAATAGGTTCTGGATGATACGCAGCATTGCTCTGCATGGGCTCTACTCCTCTGATTCTGGCTGCCCGGGAGCTGTCTTACTTTGTGCTCCTCTCTCCACAGCCTGGAAGCAAGATGGTGTCCTCCGCCAAAGCCGCGGTGCCCACTGTGAGTGACCAGGCTGCAGCTATGCAGCTGAGCCAGTGTGCCAAGAACCTTGCTACCTGCCTGGCAGAGCTGCGCACGGCCTCACAGAAGGCAAGTGGAAACTGGTCCGAGCGGTGTCCTTGTCAGAAACGGATGAGCTGGTGGATGCAGCCTGAGGCCTCAACACTGAGAGATGCACTTTTTGGCAGCATTGCCCTTTCATTTGCGTGACCAAAGTGCTCTTTTGGATTGGCTTTTACCACGTTTAGCTGTTACCTCTTAGAGTTAGCTTTAACCTTCCAGTTAAAAGATGACTCTTCTCAGACTCCTTCGGGTTACATTCTTCTCTGTCCTCCCATGTCCTCGATGGCGTAATGGACATTTTTCACAGTCCTATGGGAGACTTCTGTTCAGCAATTTCTTGGCACCAGGTAGACGGTGGGCCAGCACAGCTGATCCTATCTTCCAGTCATCGACGTCTAAAATTAATAAATTATGAAGGCAGAAAATATATTTGGGGGGAAGTAGGGACGGGATAGAGTAGTCATTTCTGTTCTCTTTCTTTTTCCTGAAAGGTTTTCAAATCTTCCCTGGGGGTATTCACCTTAACAAGGTCCTGAATAGATCATAAGTAGGATTTAAATGAATTTCTGTCTCTGGAACTGAATAATTATCAAAGGACATAATTACTGCACTGTTTGGTATGGTATTAGCATGAAGTTCTAATTTTTCCTCATGTGGCAGTCCCCCTATGGAAACTATCAGCTTTAAACATGTACAGAGGAAGAAGGTAAGAGTTGACATGAATTCTTAGTATCACAAAAAACAAAATCAAGAGCATTAAACTATGTCCAATAAGAAACTCTTTTGAGTTTTATTTTTCCAAGGGAAGGTCCTGGGATCATTCATTCTGGCACCACCTAGGAGTGCTTATTAGAATGCAGATTCCTGGGCCTAGCACCTGAAAAACCAAATCAGAATCACTGACAGAAGCCTGGATATCTGCATTTTAACAGTTTTCCTCAGTGAGTCTTGGATGCATACTAACATCAAACAACTGCTTTGGAGCGGAGATCCCAAAGTGGAACTCACCCAAGGCCATCTGCTGGGTTCAGAAAAATACCATGAGAGCTTTTAAATATATTGTAATACAGTTTAAGGGTTAGGGGTGGTAGCTATAGATTCAGACTGACTGCAGAAAATTCTGGCCCTGCTCTTGACTAATTTTGAGATCTGGGCAAGTTTGTTAACCTCTATGCCTCATTTTCCT
The DNA here is from genome assembly GCA_004026745.1 of Myrmecophaga tridactyla. Lineage (NCBI taxonomy): Eukaryota > Metazoa > Chordata > Mammalia > Pilosa > Myrmecophagidae > Myrmecophaga > Myrmecophaga tridactyla. Next base: position 94,656 of record PVIY010001034.1, read on the forward strand.
TGCATCATATTCTGGTACATAAAAATCACTTGATTAATATATACTATATATATATCAATTGCTGTTATCTAAAAAGGATAAAAATTGGGAATTTCCCATATTTTAATATTCTGACCAATCATTGTATGTATGTGTATATAATTTATCGTGATTGTTGGTGGGATGCAATAAAATTTTTGGAGACCAGTGTTCCGAATGATCAAAAGAATAAAGTATTTTTCTTAGAACAAATTACTAGGAGAAAAATCTTTCCTAATCTTCAGTTTGAAAGAAAATGGTTTATAATCTAGAAATTTGTAAAGAAAAACAAGGCAGAGTCCTGGGTGCATTTGGTTATTCATTTAATCACCACCTGCCTCCTGAACCTCTTTGTGCACAGATACATCTGGCACTAGGTGTTAGATCTCTAGAATCTAGACTCAGCCAATAAAGGCTAATTTTCCTCCTAGCCTGAGAGGAAAATTCATGTCAGATAAAAGAGCTTCAATGAGACTTTAAAAAGTCCATTTATGAGACACACATACTTGATTATTTAGAGAATTTAGGACTGAAGTCCTGATGAAGGATTAGTTTGCTCTCTTGGGAAATACTTCTCACCCCTCCCTCCTGTTACTGGATTTGGAGACTCACTGGGTATATCAGAATGGCTTGTCATATGTTGTAAAAGTGTCAGGTACACTTTTCTGAAGCTGACTTTGTACACGTATTCCCAACTCTGTTGACAGGCCCATGAAGCTTGTGGTCCTATGGAAATTGACTCAGCTCTGAATACTGTGCAGACGCTTAAGAATGAACTGCAGGATGCTAAGATGGCTGCGGTGGAGAGTCAGCTGAAACCCCTTCCAGGAGAAACGGTGAGAGATTTTAGAGCCAGCTGTGGAGCAGTATTATCTTCTTGTAATTAAAGTCTTATTGAGGCATCTCTAGAAGCTTAGGTTCCTGAATTGCGAGCACTTTGAATGCAAAGTCTAAGATAGCCACATTTCCTTAAAACTGCATTAACAGAAAGATCATGGTGACAGTTGGGGACAGGGCGGGTTGGTAATTGGTCACGTGGTTACCTGAGAATGAAGCGTGGCTGAGAGTGAACAGGGGTCTCTTGGCAAGGGCAGTTCAACATAAGAAAATCAATAAACGTGGTAAACCACATGAACAGAATGAAGGGGAAAAAAACACATGATCATCTCAATTGGTGCAGAAACAGCTAACTTCACAATTAACAGTGAAAGACTATAAGCTTTCTCTCTGAGGTCAGGAACAAGTCAACAATGCCAACTGTCACCTCTGTTATTCAGCGTTGCCCTGGAAGTTCTAAACAGAGCAATTATGCAAGGAAAAGAACTAAAAGACATCAGGGTTTATAAAGGAAGAAGTAAAATTCTCTCCATGTGCGCATGATGTGATCCTAAATACAAAAAGTCCTGAAAAAAATCCACAACAAAACTCCTAGAGCTAATAAATGAATTCAGCAAAGTGGCAGCGTACAAGATCAATATCTAAAAAAATCAGTAGTCTTTGTACACACTGGTAGTGAGCAAGAAGAAAAGGAAATCAAGAAAAGAATTCCATTTCGATAGCAAAATAATCAAATATCTAAGAATAAATTTGAGCAAGGTTATAAAGGTTTTATATGCAGAAACCTACAAAACATTGCTAAAAAAAATCAAAGCAGACCTACGTGAATGGAAGTACATCTTATGTTCATAGTTAGGAAAAACAAATACCGTTAAGATATTAATTCTACCCAAATGGTTCACAGATTCAATTCAGTCCCAGTCAGAATTCCAATGACCTTCTTTGCAGACATGGAGAAGCCAATCATCAAGTTATATGGAAGGATAAGTGGCTGAGAATAGCCAAAGCCATCTTGAAAAAGACGACCATAGTTAAAGGACTCACACTTCCTGATCTTAAAATTTATTACGAAGTTCTCAAAAAAAAATATTACAAAGTCATAGTAATCAAAACAGTGTGGTACTGGCACAAAAACAGACCATAACTGATGGAATTGAATCGAGAGCTCATATTATGGTCAACTGCTTTTTTGATAATGGTGACAAATCCACTCAATGGGAAAATAATCATCTCTTCAACAAATGATGCTGGTAAAACTATATCTTCTTTTGCAAAATGGATCAAAGACCTAAATTTGAGGACCAGAACTATAAAAGTCCTAGAAATAAACATTGGGAAGCATCTTTAGGACCTTTTCTTAGACAATGGTTTCTTGGCTTTATACCCAAAGCACAAGCAAAACAACTAAAGAAAAAAACGGATAATTTGGGGACCTCTTCAATATTAAAAGCAATTGTCCCTTAGACTTTATCATGAAAGTAAAATGGCAGCCTATTCAGTAGAAGAAAATATTTAGAAACCATATATGATAAGGCTTTAATATGAAAAATATAAAAGAAATCCTTCAAATTAACAAAAAGAGACAACCAATCTAATAATGGGCCAGAGACTTGAATAGACATTTCTCAAAAGTGGCCAAAAATTACAGGAAAAGATGCTCAACATGGTTATCTATTTGTGAAGTGCAAATGGAAACTACAGTGAGATACCATTTCATACCTACTAGAATGGCTTCTATTAAGAAAATGGAAAATTGCAAGTGTTGGAGATGTACAATGTAAAATGGTACTGTTGTGAAAGACAGTTTGGCTATTCCTCAGAAAGGAAAGTATAGAATTACCATATGACACGGCAATCCCACTTCTAGGTGGGATGTAAACTGAAAGCATGAAGAATGAAGCAATGAAAGAATGAAGTCCCGATGTGTATATCATAACATGGATGAACTTCAAAGACATTATATTGAATTAAATAAGCCAAACACAAAAGGACCAATATTATATGATCCACTGATAAGGAACAGTTAGAATAAATAAGCTCATAGAGACAGAATCTAGAAGATAGCTTACCAGTTATAGGGTGAGGGTAGGGAATAGGGAGTTAGTGCTTAAAATGTATCGAGTTTCTGTTTGGGATGATGGTAATACAGGATGGTGGTGGCGGAACAACGGCGGAACAACATTGTGAATGTAATTAACAGCACTGAGATAGTGTTTGAATGTGGTTAAAAGAGAAGATTTTAGATTGTATATATGTTACTAGAATTTAAAAAAAAACAAACAAAAAACCCTGTGGAACTGCCTGACACTAAACAGTGAACTGTAAATTAAACCATGGACCATATACTAATAGTATAATCACAAAAATATACTTGCATTCATTGTAATAAATGTACCACACCAATTCAAGATGTCAGCAGTAGGGTGATATGTGGCAACTCTGTCATTCGGTATGATTTTTCTGTAAACTCACAACTTACCTAAGAAAAAAAAAAGACAAGGTAGCTCAGGTTCAGAAATGTTAGTTCACTGACCTATAGTCACCCAGTTGATGATCGAGTCAAGTTTGGTTCCTGGTGCAGCAGCTTTCCAGAATGGTCCAGATGTCCCTTTGCAAACTCCTGTATTCCAAGGAACCCAAGAGAGACTGCCATGACACAATTTTTGCCTTTTCATAAAATAAATGGACAGTTAGATTGCAAGTAACCGAAGTGTTAATTTTTGAAGTAATTTGTTTGCCACCCCCTCCGAAAATGTGTGTGTACCATTTTATGACATTGTTGGCTATAATGGACCAGACTATATATTTTATTCAAAGCTCTGCCTCTCTTTGGAGACATGTCATGAGAATAAAAATGTATACATTCTCTGATGCCTTTCTGTCCTCGTGCCATGTGTCTTCAAGTTCTCATCCAAAATGTTGTCCTCATCTAGTAATCAAATAATTATCTTTACCCTAGGCCTTAAAAGACTTTGTTCCTGAATTATTTATTCAGTTTACAAAGCAAGATGACAACTCTTCATGGGAAGCAAGCACTTTGCCCATTTTCATAATCTCATTTACTATTCCAAGCCTCTATTTCTATTGCATTTCCTTTCTGTTGGAACTCCTCACAGTATAATGATCAAAATGAACAATGTTAATGGTCCCACATGCCAGGAAGGTGGTACAGCTGGATATCTGCCCATTTCCTGCTAAGGCATAATTAATTCCCACTAAGGATTTGTTGCAGACTTTCTAAATTAGCTTCTAAATGCATAATACTAATAGCTACCATTTGTTGAGGATCTACATAAATGCTCACAAAACCTTCCTAGCTAGGAATTATGATCTCAGGAAATAAGGCTTGGGAAAGTGGGCAGTGATTTAAACCCAAGTTTGTTAAGTTTGGGCTCTTTCCCCAGTGTCACCCAGATTCTAAAATCATCTGTGTATTAGATGGGAAATAGCTGAAGCCCAAGATTTTATCTGCATCATTTTTCTAATATAAGCTAAGAATTCAATGAATGCTTTTCTTCTAACCCCCCTTCTCCTTTGAATATTCTTCTAGCTGGAAAAATGTGCTCAGGACCTGGGAAGTACATCTAAAGCAGTGGGCTCCTCCATGGCACAGCTCCTGACCTGTGCTGCTCAAGGCAATGAGCACTACACAGGTAAGGCTCCCTGTGCCCTTCAGGATACCATGTAGCCAGGTGCAGACGCCTGTGCTGTTTTGAGGTTGTGTGTGGTGGGGGGTGTTGGAGGGTTGGTAGGGAGTGGTGTTTTCACTGATTTGACAGTAAACCTGATTTTTTTTCTTTGCAGCAGTTCAGCACATATTCTCTAAGCACTTTATATGTCCAATGAAACTCCTTGTCCACACTCTTGTAAAAGAGCTCCCATTTATGGGATACCCCTCAGATGCCATTCACAGGTGATCTCATTGACCCTCACAGGAACCAATAAGTAGATATCATGATCCCTGTTTCACAGGGAAGACAGAGGCCCAGAGAGATTAAGTACCCTGAAGTCACATTGCCCAAAAGTGACAAAGTTGAAATTCGTACCTAGGCTTGTTTCTTCCTGAGCTCAATCCTACGTATACAAAGAATAATAAAATATACTTTCTCCAAACTCCTTGTGGGCCACCCCTGCTAAACCATGAACAAACACTAGTTACACCTTTCTAGGACTACTGCTGACTCTTGAAATCCCATGAAACTAAAGGAAAACAAAAGTTCAAAGAGAATAGGGGAGGAGATGACAACTAAGTAGATGTCAGTAAAATTTTGAAAGCTAAAAGGAGACAAATGAGTGGTAAGTGATAGAACTGAATAAACAAAAACATAAAGTACTCCTGGTATAGGGAAGTCACTAAGAAACAAGCAGATTTGTGCTGCAAAATCCTGGTAGAATATTAAAGTATAATATACATACAAAAGAGAGCATAAATATGGAGTGTGTACCTTCTTAAGTTGCGTGAATTCAGTGCACCCAAGAAAGCACTACCAAGACCAAGAAATAGAATGATTTCAGCAACCCAGATGTACCCGTGTGCCACTCCCAATCTCACTCCCCCCTTTTTCTGCCCTTAGTGGTAATCACCCGGGACTTCTAACATCTTAGATTAATCTTGCCTGCTTTTGAAGTATGAATAAATGGCATCATACACTATGTGTCCGTTTGTAATGGGCTTCTTTTCAGCATTATACATGTGAGACTCCATCTATATTGTGTGCAACAGTAGTTCTTTCATTTGCATTTCTTTCTCTAGTATTTCTCTAGAGTGCACATCCCTGTTTGTTATTCTTTGTACTGTTGATGGACGTTTGGGTTGTTGCCAAATAATGTTGCTTCGAATATTCTACTACATGTATCTTCATGAACATAAGTAAGCATTTTCTAGATACATACCTAAGAGTGAAATTGTAGGGTCACCAATGGTGCACATATTCAGCTACACGCCCTACAGCAGTGCATGAAAAAGTTCCCTTTGTTCTACATCCTTGCTACAACTTTTTATCGTGATCTTTTCATTTTAGCCACTTTAGTGAGTGTGTAGTAGTGCCACATACATTATGGTTTTAATTTGCATTTTCCTAATGAGCGATATGTTTGAGGAATTTTGCATGTATTATTGACCAAATGGATATTTTTTGTGCCTTGCTTGGTCTTGTGTTTTGCCTGTTTTTAAAACTTGGGTTATTCAAGATTCCATGTACTTGGGAGCACAAAGGCTCCTTAGGGATGACAAAAGGTAAAATAAGTTGGGGGGTGAGAACTTGGGTTATTTTTTTCTTATTTATTCGTAGGAGTTTTTATCATTTATGTATTTCTTGTATCTTCTTTCAATTTGTAGCTTCCCTGTTCACTCTCAAAGGTATTTTTGTGGAATAAAGGTTTAATTTTTTATTTTTTAAATTTTGATAGTCTAGTTTATGAGTTTTTTCCTTTATAGTAACTACTATTTTTGCCCTATTTAAAAGTCTTTGCTTTTCCTAACGTCATGAAGATACTCTCCCCTAATATGTTAAAGAAGCGTTTTTGTTTTACCTTTCATATTTAGAATTATATTTGGAGTTGAGTTTTGTGTATTTGCCAAAAAGGTTCCAGTTTAATTGCTTTTTGCATGAATATCCAGTTGACTGAGTACCACTGATTGAAAAGACCATCCTGTCCCCAATAGTCTTTAGTGCCGCCTTTGTCATAAATTAACTGAAATTAAATGGGTCAGTTTCTGGTCTTCCATTCTTTTCCATTGATTTAATTGCCTGTCCTTACATTAATACCACACTTTCCTAATTATAGTAGTTTTGTAGTGAGTTTTAATATCTGGTAATGTAAGTCTTTTGACTTTTCTTCTTCAAGGTTGTTCTGATATTTTTGACCCTTCACATTTCCACATAAATTTTAGAATCAGTCTTTGATTTCTTTCCAAAAACCTACTTGTTTTTAATTGGTATTACATTGAATCTCATCTTGGGAGAATTGACATTTTTACATTATTGAGGCTTCTGATCTGTAAGCATATATCCATTTTTTTTAGGTCTTTTTTCCTCTCGATATTGTTTTATAATTTTCTGCAAGAAAGCATTGCCTTGGTTATTGTGTGCAAGGTATATCTTTTTCCATCCTTTCAGCTTTTCTGTATGCTTATATTTAACATGTATCTTATGAGTTACTTATAGTTGTGGTTGTTCTATTTTGTGGGGTAGAAGTCTATTTGTTTGCATAACAATCTTTTTCTTTCAATTGGGTTATTTTATTTACATATAATACAATTTTTGGTGTATTGAGATTTAAATCAGTCATCTGACTTTTTTCTTTTCTATATATCCTATCTGTTCTAGGTTCTTTTTCTCTTACTTTGGATTTGTATATTTTTTGTTAAATTCTTTTTCCCTCCACTTGATTGTTTTTTTAGCTGTACATTCATTTATTGTTTTATTTTTTTAAATCTTACAAATTAATATATTTACCTCTCCCTGGACAGTACAGGTATCACTTTACCTTCATTTACCACTGTATTTTAATTCCTCTGTAGTTTAATCTCCTCAGATCAGTCTTAGTATTATCTCATACAATGAATATTGCTTTAGATCTACTCACATAGTTACCCTTTCCATTGATCTTTAGCCCTTCTTGCATTACCACATGCTTCTGTCTAGGATCATTTCCCTTCTGCCTTTAGTGTGAGTCCACTGGTGACAAATTCTCTCAATTTTTGTTTGTCTGAATATGCCTTTGTTTAGCCTTTATTTTTGGTGGATAATTTCACTAATTATAAAATTTTAGGTTGGCAGTTATTTTCTTCCATCACTTTGAAGATGTTATTCCATTGTCTTCTGGCTTCCTTTATTTCTCTTGTGCAGTCAGCTGTCAGTTTACTCTACTAAAGGTAATGTGATTTTATTTTTTACCACTCTGCTTGCTTTTTGAATGTTCTCTGTCTCTGGTTCCCAAGAAGTGTGCCCTAGAAGTTTTCTTATGTATTTATCCTGCTTTGGGTTGCAGTGTCCTTAAAAATGGGATCTGTTGAAAATGGGATGTCATTTCTGGAAAAAAAAATGCTCAACCCCTGTGTCTTCAAATATTGCTCTTCCCCATTCTCCCTCTCTCTCTTTTTTTTTTTTTTTGTTGGCTGCAGTAACTCCATATATTAGATCTTTTCACTTTTACATATTTTCTATCATCTTTTCTTTCCATAGCTTATTCTCAGTATTTTCTTTTACTCTATCTTCTAGCTCACTCTTCCTCTCTTTAGGTTGTCTATTCTCTCTATTAATTTTTTATTTTAAATGTCATATTTTTGAGTTTTAGAATATCCATTTGATTTTCTTATAGCTTCCATTACTCTGCTGAAATTCTTTATCTTGCCATCTAATTTTGTCAACATGTTTGTCACAGTTATTTAAAGTCCAGATGTGATAACTCTGAACTCTGTTATCACCTATAGGCCCATTTCTTTTGTCTGTTATTTTTCCTCTTAGTTTTCTTTTTTTTTTTTTTTTTTTTAACATGGGCAGGCACCAGGAATCAAACCTGGGTCCTCGGGCATGGCAGGCAAGCATTCTTACCTGCTGAGCCACCGTGGCCTGCCCTCCTCTTAGTTTTCAGCCATTTGGTCTTGTCTTCTGTTTTTAGTTTTTTTTTAAATATTGGATATTGGTATTTGATATTTTAGAAATAATTTGGAGCTCTTGATTGTGTTCTTTCCCTAGAGAGGATTTTTCTTTTTTTCTTTATTTAGCAGGTGCTTAAGATAGGAGCCAATTATCATAATCTAAGCAGGGACTGAGTTTATTGGAACTAGAGGTGTATTTCCAGTTTATCTTATAAATTGTACCCCTTTGTTGGTCCTTGGTGTTTACCATATCCCCTCCTGTTTCTTGGACCCAGAATTCTACTTTTTATCCACCTAGCTCCCAGAAATTTCAGGAAACTCTGCTCTACTCAGCTTCTTGGTAACAGTTTACAAATTAGCAAATTCCTCGAGGGGAAAAGCACCCCTAAACATTGGACTCAGCATTTTGTTCTTTCCTTCTCTTCAGGATTTTGGTTCTTTTTTCCTTGGTGCTTTGGTATCTCTTCCTGGTCAGTGCCTTTGAATATGTTTTGTATATTTTTCCTGTGTTTCTAGTTGTTTTCTCAGTGGGATGGTTGACCTGCAATAAGTTATTCTGCCCTTATTATAAGTAAAATTCTCTTTGATTTTTAAAAGTTTATACATTTGTTACCTTGAAATTAAAAATTTTTAAAAACACAGTAGGAGGACAAAAGGAATTATGGGTGTGGTATAGTAACTACAATAATAAGAATATATAATTCTGCCTTAATGGAAGGGTAAAAGAGAGCTTTAGAGCAGAATTGACATCTAGTCAGGGTTTTGAGAATTTTTTAGCATTATTGACAAAGGAAAAGTATGTGTAAATGCTTTCAGAGCATAAAGTATATAAGAGATTAAGTTTCTAAAATTTTCACATACTAGTTCATTCTTGCCTGATTTTGCTTAGAAAAATCTGTTCTTAGTTGAAGGAAGACAGGTTTATAGCTTGCATCTTCTGATACTGATAATATCCAGGATGACAGACTGTCTAGTTAATGTTTGGACAGTAGCTTGGAAGTATCACAGTTTAGTTTATGGGGCTATTGAAAAGGTGGTTCTGGAAGTAGGAACAGCATGTATGACATTTCAGAGGTGGGGAAAATGAAGACTGACTGAAGGAACTGAGAAAGCTTTAAGTAAAGGTGAGGAAGGTAGAACATAAGAAGATAAGGCTGGGAATTTAGGCTGGGTCGGATTCCAGAAGGCCTCAAAAGTCAGTTTAAATAAATCGGCATTTAACCTAAGAAAATTGGAAAAAAATTAAGTATTTTCAACTGTGGATACAGTCCAGATGGACTTTTATATAGATTGCCTTACCTTCTGCATGCAGAATGGATTGAAGGGAAACAGGGCTGGAACAGGTAGACCAGTGAGGAGGCTTTTGAATTAATCCAGATAAAATAGTGATTTGCAGTGGAGAAAAAGAGGTGGATTAAGGAAATCTTGGTGATTAGTTAGAAATTGTCAGAGATGGGGTTAAGTAAGGTAACATGGTTAACTCTACCTGGTCTGATAACTGAACAATTATGATTCACTATTTTGGGGAATGCGGGACCTTTGGCAGGTCTGTGTGTGGGTGACGATCAGGGATGCCAAGTTCACCTTTAAATGTGTTCAGTTTGAAGTGTCTGCAGGATAGCCAAATACAGGTGCCCATTAAATGGCTAGACATTCGGCTCCAGAACTCAGTCAGGAAGGTTAGCTGGAGATATAAATATGGAAATTATAAGTAAATGATAATGATTGAAATCATGGAGGTTGATAAGTTTGCCAAAGGGGAGTGGTTGAGTGAGAAAAGATGTAACCCTGAAGAATCCAAGTATTTAAGGGAAAGGCTGAGCAATAGGAACTTTCAACAGCAATGAGAACATGCAGCCCTGGAGAGAACAAGGAAACTGGGAAAGTGGAATGTCTCTAGAGCTAGACTATTACCTTAGAGCAAATGGCCGACAGCGGCAGTTGCTACCAGAGTCGTGTTGAGAGGGGACTTAAGATGCATTGATTCATTTTAGGAATAAGGGGGTCACTGCTATTCTTGTTGAAGGTGGTTTCAGAGAATTTGAGGAATGTGTGGAAAGCAAGGAGAGAGAGTAATGGTCTCAATTCCCTTGTATAATCCCCCAGGCTTTGTGGGATATTCAGAAGTTGCACATGAACGGCCAGTGGCCACATGTATTATTTTTTTGGTCAGTTCAGTATTCAAAATACATTTCTACATGGCTGAACGCAGTTACATAGAGAGAATCCTTTTCAGATACTTTGGGATAGATTTAAAAATCTATGTTATACCTGATTTTTACTTTGTGAGTTTGTTATGGGGTCCAATACTGTCTTGACACACAGTCTACATGAATTCTGATAAAGAGCAACTGTTGGAAGGAGTTCTACTGTAGTTCACCTCATTGATGTGTCTTCTTAAGACTCTGCTACTAAATATAATTTAAGATCCAGTTGGCATGAATACTGTGAAAGTAATCACGTTTTCTAAGATTGTGGTTATTGAAACAAAAGTGTACTTCACTATTTCCCCACTGATGGTTCTGGCATTGGATGCACACTTGACTACAGGGACCCTTTCATCTGGAGAAGTTTGCTTGGACTCCTGTCTCTATAGTGTTTGTCACTGTGAATGCAATTATAAATTCAGCCATGTACATCCTTCAATGTCCACTGAGCTCTCTGACCCCAGGTGACCTTGTTTCATCCTTTTGGTGATGTGGCTTCCTCTTTCCAGGAAACCTGATCCCTCCAAAGAGAATCCTTGATGTGTCCTGAGATTTCACAGTGAGTCCTCAGCAGAAAACATGTGGGATGGACAGGTTTTGAAATTTAGTTCTTCCAGTTTCTGCCTTTTTGAAATTGTCTGAGTATATAAAATATTCTTCAGTAAATGAGTTTTGCATAAACATGTTTTTTTCTAATTGCATAGTTAGAATTCCAAATTCCTATACAATTCAAATTGAAATGGATTCAAGGGTCTGTATAATAAGTGGAGAGGGAAGAGAGGAGAGATCTAGAAATCACAGCCTGGAATCTTCTGTGGTCAGAGATGGAATCCCTGCCTCTCCTAAAACTGGAAAACTAAGGGCCAGAGAAAGATGCCAACAGTTTAGACCACTCATCTGTTCATCACAGAACCAGAGCAAAGATGAGTTCTTTCTTTTTTTTTTTCATTTTTCTATTTTTATTGACAAATCTTCACACATATGCATTCCATACATGGTGTACAGTGTCTTACGGCATCATCACATACTTGTATATTCATCACCATGATCATTTTTAAAACATTCGCATCACTCCAGAAAAAGAAATAAAAAGAAAAAACTCATACATTCTGTACCCTTACCCTTCCCTCTCATTAATCCCTAGTATTTCCATCTACCCTATTTATTTTACCCTTTATCCCCCTTTTATTTATTATCCATATTTTTTTGTTTATCTGTCCATACCCTGGATAAAAGGAGCATCAGACACAAGGTTTTCACAATCACACAGTTACATTGTAAAAGCTGTATCATTATACAGTTGTCTTCAAGAAACATGGCTTCTGTAACACAGCTCAGCAGTTTCAGGTATTTCCCTCCAGCCACTCCAATACACCATAAACTAAGAAGGGATATCTATATAACATAAGAATAACCTCCAGATAAACTCTCAACTCTGTTTGAAATCTCTCAGCCACTGAAACTTTTATTTTGTCTCATTTTTCTCTTCCCGCTTTTGGTCAAGAAGGCTTTCTCAGTCCCATGATGTGGGGTCCCAGCTTATCCTGGGAGTCCTGTCCCAAGTTGTCAGGAAGACTTTACCCTTGGGAATCCCACATAGGGCAGGAGGGTAGTGGGTTCAAGGATGAGTTCTTACCCTCATCTAGTACTCTTCTGAGCAACAGCATCCCTTAACCCTGTGCAGAAGGCTTCAACATAAAGTGGAAGGACCATTCTATTTTTCTGTTCCTCTCCTTCACCTTAGCTTCTTTTACCTTTGTGCTCTCTCTTCTGGGCTTCTCCTTTACCGTAAGACAAAAAACACGCTTAAAATTAGTTCGTTCAACAAGCTGTACTCAGAAGCTCCATGTGATAATGGTAGATTGGCAGTTTTGTAATTTGCCTTAATTAGATTGCAGTTATGTCTCAGCCCTGTGACTTACTAAATATTTTCAGGTTAGCAAGTCTGTGGCACTGCAGAGCTGTCTTATTTTATGGATGTGGGACCCTTCTGACACTTGATTGTACTGCGGAGTTCCATCCTTAGTAACAAGACCACCTACTGCATCTGTGCCACCTTAGCTAAAGTGACCGCTGGTCAAGGCCACACTCACTGTGAGCCTGCAGCTCATGCAGCTGCATCCTGCAGAACCTAGTCAGTTTAAAGTTGAGGGTGTGAAAGAGATTGATTGGTATATTTTTCACTTAAAAAGAAACCCTCATAGCTCTCTACCCCAAAGCGTCTGACCTGGACATTGAGAAAACCTCAGCTCTAGGTCTCATGATGCCTATAAAAGTGTCTGTGGACAAGATAGTTGGCACCAGTGGGCTTCATCTGCAAAATGGGTAGCTGAGATAGAGATGAGATGAGCTCTCAGGTCTGCCATTTGGCAGCTCTTGGGCTCTTGTCACATACCCTGGCATCTCAGTCTCTGTCCTGTTCTTCTGCGCTGTATGCACTGTTGGTGTGGGGTTGAAAAGCTTATATCCATAATTTATCCAAAGTCTCAGCATCGGTTTAGAAGTGAAGTTAAGGGTGAACAGGCACTTCACAAAGAGGATATCCAAATGGCCAGTGTACGTGAAAAGGTGCTCATACAACATCATTACTGATCAGAGAAATACAAATGAAAACCTCACAGAGATTCAACTGCACACCCACCAGAATGGCTAAAATTTAAATATAAAACAAAACAATATCAAGTGTTGGTTGGTATGTAGAGCAACTGGAAATGGAACTTTCATACATTACTGGTAGAGTATAAAATGGTAAAGGCATTTTTGAAAAATTGTCTTGCAGTATCTCCTAAAGCTAAACATGCGTTTTATGATCCAGCAACTTCACTCCTAGATATACCCAAGAGACTTGAGTTCATATATCCAACAAAATGCATGTACAAGAAGTATCTTGGTAGCTTTATTCATAATCCTCCAACATTGGAAACAATCCAAATGTTTGTTTGAATGTTGTGATTCAAATGTTGTGAAGCGTGGATGAATGCATTTTGGTGTATTCATATAATAGGATACTATAGATCACAAAAAAAGAATGGACTGCCCCAGGTGACAACTTGGGCAAATCCCTTAGTATTTAGGGCAAGAAAAGATATTAGACACAAAAGATTGCATACTGTTTTGTTTGTTATCGTGAAGTTTAAGAATAGTAAAACCAGTTTAAGGTGATAGGTTTAGAATAATGATTACTTCTGGTGTGAGGGAGATATTAACTTCGAAAAAGCATAAGATGATAGAACTGGGCTGTACCTCCATCTGGATGGCGGTGACATGGGTGAATACACGTGACACACGTTAGACTATCTGTATAGTTACTACCACACAGTTGGTGTTCCGGGTCTACGGACACGGAGGGTAGGGGAAGCAGGGAGCTGGAGGGAAAAGTGTTTTTAGCATTGTGTTTGTTATGAACGTCTTTCTTGGCTTGGTATAGAGCCAGCAGTATAAGTTACTCTTTTTGAGAAACTCAGCAAATTCAAATTTTATGAAAGGTTATATGAAGCTCACTGTATCCTGGGCACTGTGGTAGTCTTCTCTCCTTTTAAGAGGGCCCTCGTTTAGAGATTTATTCCCAACTGAAAGTGTGGTTTTTAAATGACATCCAGCAGAAGGTTTGGTGGGCTTTTATCCACAGGAGTGGCTGCTAGAGAGACGGCCCAAGCTCTGAAAACACTGGCCCAGGCTGCTCGCGGAGTGGCCGCCTCTACCACTGACCCCTCAGCTGCGCATGCCATGTTAGATTCTGCTCGAGACGTGATGGAGGGCTCGGCCATACTCATTCAGGAAGCCAAACAGGCGCTGATTGCACCCGGAGATGCAGAGAGGCAGCAGAGACTAGCTCAGGTGAGGCCCAGGCTTGGGGATTGTGGTCACCAGAAATGGGGACATGTCTCCAGGTTGTCTCCTGAGCACTTTTTTGCCTGCAGGAACGCTTTCACTCAGAGTGTGTTTTCACAGCCTTCCAAAGTGCCGTAACAATGTGGGTCATAAACGATAGCCACTTTTATAAGTCTTATCCAGGTAAAATTGAGATTTACTGAATTCATAGACAGATGAGGGTATGGGGGCTTTATTGAAATCTGTCCTTGGACATTTAGGAGCCAGGAAGTAATGTGTTTTTCTTTAGGCCTGTTGATGCTTAGCCTGGGAAGTAAGGTCAGTGTACAGTTCTAGCTACTCAAAGTTTTAATTCTGATTCTCAGTTTCCCCCCTTCAGATGATTTTCAATAACCTAATAAAACCAATAAAAACTAGACACCATACAGGCAAAGTCTCGTCATGGGGCTGGGAAGGAGATGGTTGAGATTAAGGGGCATGATAAGGCCAAGAGCACAAACAGTGAGCCGCTGAAACAGCCTTAAAGGCAGTAGGTGAGCGGTTCCAGAACAGTGCAGCTTAAGTTGGCCAGGAGGGGCTCAGAGCATCCTGCTTGTCCTTGGGAAGGGTGAATTTTAGGGATGTTTGTACTAGAGGGTCTGTGAGCACAAATCAACCACAAGGCTAGCTACCTATGATCCAGGGACTCAAGGCCTGCTTCCACCTCTGTGACCTCAGTAGGGCTCTCAAGAAAGGAGGTATTTTCATTTTCTTGGCATTTAATATCTTTGTTTCAGTACCTGCCCTGATATGGAGAGTTTTGTGTTTGAATCACAAAACCATGGCTCAGCCTGGCTTTGGTGAATATGTGTATCACGGCCATTGCCAAGACAGGATATTAACCCCATGAGGGCACTTAGCTTTGCTCTTGGCCAAGAGACCTGGGTAATGTTATTTAATACAGTAAACAGTGTCAGGTATATGCTGGTGGGCATTTTCCCCTGGGGTATTTTGTTTTGGCTCTGCATAATGTCACTGCTCATTCCCAACAGAGTGTGGAAATGTTTGTACTGAAATTCCTGGAGCTCCTTTCTTATGGCATTTCTCACCCCCAATCCCCTATGCCCCATGTATTCAGGTGGCCAAAGCCGTCTCGCACTCTTTGAATAGCTGTGTGAATTGCCTCCCCGGGCAGAAGGATGTGGATGTGGCCTTGAAGAGCATTGGAGAGTCCAGCAAGAAGCTGCTTGTGGATTCGGTGAGAGGCTCTTGGATTTGGGAAGGGACACAGAGGGCAGTGGCTTCGCTGTAGGTGTGAGTGCTATCTCGTCCCCTCTGTGGGATCTCCAAGCAGCTGACCAGGAGTCCTGTTTCCTTGTTTGTTTTATGATCAGAATCAGTCTCCCATATGGAGCTTTAAAGTTTACTTTTTCTTTGAGCCCATGTGACTCTTTGTTCTTTAGCCACCCCTGTGAGACAGGAAAGGGGATATGTAATCATCTGACTTCTTACCTGGGCATCCCAGACAGGTATGATCAGGTGATGGAGGGGCAGGTATCCAAGGCTGATGAGAGAGGGGACAGTTGAGGAATTTCAGCTTGGGGACTGTCACCTTCCCTGCTTTGTGAGTCTCTTGAAGGTGGGATTTGTGCTCATTCATCTTTGTTACTTCTGTACACAGTACTTGGTACATACTAGATACAAAAAGCAATGTATGGGTGGTGCAGCAGTGGCTCGGTGGCAGAATTCTCGCCTGCCATGCTGGAGACCCAGGTTCGATTCCTGGAGCCTGCCCACGCCCAAAAAACAAGAACAACAACAGCAGTCTATGTGGGTGACTAAAAGTCTAGCTTAGCTCCCCGAACTTTTCTGAAATGCTTGTAGTTCTTCTAGTGACATGTCTAATTCTGTAGAAAAGTTACGTTATCAACAAAGACCACTAATCAAACAAAATTGGTGGCCATTAGTTTGGAAGAACAAGATTTGCAGGTTGATAATATCTGCCTTTTACTTCTAGAAAGCAAAAACTTTGAGAGCTTTCATCTTGAGCCAGAAAAGTGTGGTGGTTCATTGAGCAGATTCTGGAGTCAGGCTTCCTGGATGTGAATCCTGTCCCTGCCACTTAGGAGAGACCAAGAGCCCCTGAAGAGAGCTGCCTTTACCTTTTTTTTTTTTTAATTTGCATATGGGCAGGAGGCACCAGGGATCGAACTCCAAACCTCCAGCACGGCAGGTTGGAGCCCTGCCCGCTGAGCCACAGCAGCCGCCCTACCATTTTTATGTCTGTAGTTTCTAGCACTGAGAGTTATTCTGTATGTTTAAAAGAATGAATGAATGCATGTGGAAAGTCAAATGTCATGTGGGCTCAGACCCCACAGAACCTTTTAGTCTTGATAACTCAGAAACAAGTCTCTAGAGAGTCTTTCTTCCCTCTATAATACCATCCTTTATCTCTCCTGTGCAGAGGTAAACTTCTCATGGGGTGTGCCTTCTGTTCCCCATAGCTTCCTCCAAGCACAAAGCCTTTCCAGGAAGCCCAGAGTGAACTGAACCAGGCAGCAGCTGATCTAAACCAGTCTGCTGGGGAGGTGGTCCATGCCACACGAGGCCAGAGTGGAGAGCTGGCTGCAGCCTCCGGAAAGTTCAGTGATGATTTCGACGAGTTCCTTGATGCTGGCATTGAGATGGCTGGCCAAGCTCAGGTGGGTGTGGAGGTGGCTGTGTGGAGTTGAGCCTACATCTTCTTTACTCTGATGGGCTGTCCTCCTTTGTGGCCGATTGGGCAAATAGGAACAGGGTACCTGTTAGCAGTCCATAGTTGGCTGCCTTCTCTTTGCTGCTTAGGAAGCTCCCTGACTTTACAGGAATGGCATTCCCAAAGATGCTATCAGCTTGTGTGTGAAGTGCCTCCCAGCGCTGAAGGATAACATTTCCCACGGTCCTGCCGCAGAAACCGCCATTTTACTTTTGGAGAGAGGGTGGGAGAAAGAGGGAGAATGTTTACATAGATTAGGACAGCTCTTCGAACATGGTGTAATGTAGTAAAAAATCATTTATTTGAAGTTCAGCAGGCCCAGTTGAAGGAACTGCGCCTAATACTGAGTGTCAAATGATTGAAAAATTACCACCTCCAGATGAACGGATAAACTCCTTGTTTAGAACAAGGGAGCATGACTGGTCTGAAGCCAGCTTCCAGAGCTGTGTTTTTTTTTTTTTTCCTACGCTCCTATGAACTCCCTAAAAGAATATCCAGGTTATTTCTTGCTCTGATCGATAAAGGGTTGTTTCTCTGATGGCAAGCCAGGTAAGAAATGTGTCCTTCCCGATTCAGGAACTTCTGGGATGCAGTCAGCTCAGAATATCGAGACTGCTGATCGCTTGTGCCAGGCTGAGATAGACAAGCTACTTGACAACTCCAGCATTGTTAAGCAAGATGCTGGGATTGTTGCTTGGTCTGTGTGCTCACTCACTCGCTCCCCTTTTAATGCCTCTGCTTGTGAGAGCACAGTTCATGGCTGACCCGCTTGGGGATGGATTTCTGTCCCTGTTGATCTGGGCATCTGCTAGAGTAAGGGTGGGTATTGGTCAGTGTCTCAACAAATTGGGCATCTGTGACCTATTGGCTTTATTGTGTCCTGTAGAAGTAACCTGCTTCCGTTGTAGGATGTGCCCCTCGCTCTCTGAATTCTTCTAGGAGAGATGGACGTCCCTAATTACTTTGGTTCCTTTTGACCTTCCAGACGAAAGAAGACCAGATCCAAGTGATAGGGAACCTGAAGAATATCTCTATGGCATCCAGCAAACTGTTGTTAGCCGCCAAATCTCTTTCTGTAGACCCAGGAGCCCCCAACGCAAAAAATCTCCTGGCAGCAGCTGCAAGGTAAGAGTGGGACAGCATGCGCTTTTTGTGTGTGGTTAGACAGTGTCGCTGCTGTCTGAGAGATGTGCCTGACATCCAGCTGCCATTGTTGAGCAAAGAATTGGTGTTGTCCTTATGTTGTCAGAGGTGGAGGTAAGAGTGATGGAGGCTTTAGTATTTTATAAAACAGGCCCATTTCATGTGCTTTCCCTGCTAAAAATATCTGCTATCTTCTCATATAGCCTTTTCAGTGGCAACTTGCTCAGACTTAAGGATCCCATTGTTTTGTAAACACTATGGCTTTAGTTATTTTTTAAAAATAGATTTATAGTTTTGGGGTTATAGGAGAAATATATGCTCATTGAAAAAAAGTCAGAAAATACTGAAAAATATGAAGAGGAAAATTATGCTCAACTAGTCATGCAACAGACATTTATTGAGCATTTACTGTGTGCTTGGTATCAATGTTATTTAGATTGATTTTTTTTTTTTATTCTGGGTGCATGATCCAGGAATCGAACCTGGGTCTCCCATATGAAAGGCAAGCATTCTACCACTGAACCATCTGTGCACCCTCTTTTAAACATTTTTGTTGTTGTTGTTTGTTTGTTTGTAGATTGATTTTTAACATTCAGTCTGTCCCATGTGGAAGGGCTCCAGCTTAGGATGGAACTAAAAATTTAAAAAAAAAATTATTAAAAAATATATTAAAACATGAATCTAAGTTTGGAATGAAGTTAATGTTCCCCTTCCCTGTTGCTTCTGCTCCAGGGCCACCATGGTAGTTTATTTCAGTAACCAGTAGTTGAATGCTGGTATGTGGAGAAATTGCAGTGATAGCTCAGGAAGATCTTATATAAGCAAGACCACATTAATTTTCCTGAACCCATAGGGTATTTTATGATGCTGTGATGGATTAGGCATGTTTTCTTAACATCTTTGACATGGCTTCATGTATAGGAAAGCTGGCAGCAAAGAGAGATTCAATGCAGGACTTTTAGGGGATGTAGAATCATTAGAAACCTTATCAAAATAGCAGACCATTGACTTTTTGAAACGCACAGCTTCAATTCCTCTTTGTTTTTTTCTTTAACTTGTCTTTGTATATTTATTTTTCAAGTTTTGTTTCCCCTGCAAGCTCAATGGTTGGTTTGGAAATCTGAATTTCATTCCAAGCTTTAATGTTTGAGTAACTCAGTGACAATGACTTGACCAAACTTTCCCATCTGCAAAATGAGGGTGCATGCTAGATCATCCTTAAGCTTCTTTCCAGCTCTCGGAGTATTAGATCTTATGGTACTAATGGTTAAAATATGTCTGTGCTTCCTTCTTGGCTTGTATGTTGTTTGGCTGGACGGTATTAAAGCAGTTCCCCAGAAAACTCTTGGGTTTCTTCCTTTATTCTGAGATAGATACTTTAACTTCAAACAACCTAGAGCTACTAGGAAATTGGAAAAATATCTTTCTATCTCCGCCCCCCACCATCTTCTCTTGTGATTATTCCAGTAAATGAGTATCTGCCCTTGGTGTTAGTAATGATAAGGGGTGAGAGTGGAGGTGATAGCTACTCTGCAGAGCAGCTGTTTCTGATATAAAACCTTCTGTTGGTCACTTCTTTTTTCCTACAAAGGCTCTTTGGATAAAGCAACCCTTTGATGTTTCCAGGTATCTAAACTCAAATGGTTTTCATTATCTTCACTTTTTTTGCATCATTTCAGAATCACAGTTTCTACTTGGAATCTGTTCATTCTTTTCATTTCAGGAAGAAGGGGAGAGAGTAGATTTGGCCTTTGAAAGCCAGATATAGAAGGAAGCATAGACCCTGGAGGAATGTTGCTGTTGTCACAGCTCTGTGGGTACCTGAAGGCCCCCTAGTGGTAACAATGAGGATAAGAGCTGGAGCCTAGCTTTTAAAACTGCCTTTTCTATCCTGACTTTCCTGGTGTTTGAAAGGGAGTTTGCGCTTGATGGTTTTATAGCCAAGTGAGCATTTAAAAATCAGCCCATGAGAATGATTGTCTTAGAATGGAACTGTTGCAAGAAGATTCTGGCACATTCTCTTTGGCTTCCTTGGTGCATTTTGGCAAGCTTCTGTCTCCCCCAGGTGGTTTCTCAATAGACGCTCCCCCCAGGTCAAATGAGTCAGGTGAGCTCCTCCTGGGAGGTGAAGCTGTACCACAGTGGGGTTCATACATTCATTCTCTTGTTCATAAATTCATTCTTTCATTTGCTCATTACATAGATATTTATCAGATGCCTAATGTGGGCGAAGCCAAGCTCTGGGTGCTTGGAGACACCCACAGAGCGTGCTTCCCTTCATTCTGGGCCTCATCCTGGCCCTGGGCCACGGTGCTCTTGGAAGCTGAGCACCAGGGATCTGGGCATCACGGCCCTCTCTCTTCAGGGGGAGGCAGCCAAGGCCTGCCTCCAGTTCTCGTGGATCTCCCCTCAGGACCCGGAGACACCACTGGGGGTTCTCAGACCTAGACTGCCTTGGCCCTTGTCAGCAAACCTGAATCCCTCGTTCTTTTTGGCCTCTGGGATCTTTCCTGTTCTAAAAAGAGAGGCTTGCTTCTGAAGACTAGTAGATTATATCCTCTGCGAATGGGGACTGCACGTCCTGTTGGTCTCATCTAGAATGTTCTTTCCCCTTTATCCAGATCGGGATCTCACTCAGGCCTGACATTTTTCACTTGCTGCGGTTCACAAGGCAGCAAGTGCTCCCTGCCTGTCCCCAGCAGCAGTGTGGCCCCTTGCTCAGCACCCCATCCCGTCCTATATGGGGTCCGAGCCCTAACATTGCCTCCTCGGGCTCAGCATCTTTGTATTCATCTTTCCATTGTCTTAACTCTCCAGTTAGATTACAGACCCCTTTCTATCAGAGAATTAAACCATGTTATTTGTTAATCTCCATGCCCTGTGCACAGCAGGAACTAGGGAGTACTTGAGGGCACATTTTGGTTTATTCTTTCTTCCTAAATGTCTCGTCCCTTGAGGAGGAGAAATGTCTTCTTTTTATACCCCCTCTGAGCTACTGATCAGATATGTGCTTAATAGGCCATCAAAAAAGACGTTGGTTATCTTGTCCACTCCCCACCTCCACCCCAATTCCATAGCTATTTAAAATTTCCAACCAGAGTTCCCAAACTCCATTTGAATCATTTCAGTATCTCTGGACATAAATGAGCAATTTTTAGATTAGAAAGTACTTTTTTAACCTCTTGAGGTCATAGATATCAGTTTCTTAAAGGATGAGAGTAGATAGAAATACCTAGATAAAGAATAAAATACAAGAAAATGTTGGCTCTGGATGGCGGAATTGTGACTATTAACTTTTCTGTTTTTTTTTTTTAAATAAATACATGTAGTTGAAATTTTTTTAATTGTGAAAAAGAGGGAGAGTCCTAATTTCAGGCATATTTTTCATGATACTGTAAGTTGTTAATTCATGATTTTTAGTGGATTTATTGAAGATTTTTCTATGACAACAACTTGTTGAAAATCATTTAACATTTTGGTATGTCATTCTGTCAGTTTTCTGTGCATACATATTTATTTTTACAGTGGTGAACCCATATATATATACTGTTTTTATTTTACTTGAAAATAAATAAAGTGAGTATTCTTCAACTACATTAGTAATATACTGCACAGCATGATTTTTAATGAGCCCCCAGAATTCTGCTGTGGGCAGTCCTAATCAACCTTTTATTGTTGCATATTTGGGTGGCTTCTGTTTTGCTCTTAAAAAGAATTGCTGTATCATGATGCAAATGTTCTAAGAAATGATCGTGGTGATGACTATAAAACTATGTGATGATATTGTGAGTTATTGATTAATATACCAAGAATGGAATGCTCATATGTTAAGAATGTTTGTGTTTGTATGTTGTTATGTTTGAAAATAAAAAAATTAATTAAAAAGGAACTGCTGTAGTTGAAACCTAAAAATAACGGTTTTCATTGTGAAGTCTACATAACCAAATGCCTCTGGGCCACGCACTTTATTGTTCGGCTGTATAATCTGGTCTCTAAAATAAGTTGCAAGGGTAGATCATACGTCCGTTGCGCATGGCTCACTATCGCCCAAGTGATTCATTCAGGCCTTTGGGGCTAGACTGACACTTTCACGGATTAAACAGCCACAGACCCTTAGTTGTCTCTCTCTTTTTTAACCCCAAGTTTTTATTTGAAAATTTTTCACATCTACCAAGAAGTTAATAGACTAGGACCACTAGCAGTTGTATACCCTCTAGATGCACCAATTGTAACAGTTTTTAAATGGAAAAATCTTTATGGCTAGACACTAGGTTTTTAAAAACTCCAGATAAACACGAAACATTGAAATGAGTTAAATGGAAAGCTCATGTTGTTTGTGGCAGTATTTTCCACAAGCTCATATCACCACAGTTGATGGTGTTCCCCATCCATTATAATGTATACATGTGTGTCATTTGGAAGTGTGTTTTGAAGGCTACACACCAGATATGGTGCTGGGCTCTAAGTGGCACTTGAAATGAATACATCATGGACTGCACAGTCCAAGGTGCTCAGAACTAGGGCTTGTCCTGCTAGCTTACTGTCAGTTTTTCATTCGCACTATGGAGAACACAGTGCTTTCCAACAACTCCTTAATTGAGCACTTTTTTCCCCAAATAAATGAACCACTAGTGTCAATCTTGGAAAAGCCATTTTGGGATTCCTTCTTGAGTTCAGGGAAGTTTTTCTTCTTTCGGGTTCATCACCCTAGGTAAATTTAAAATTCAAAGCAGTATTTCCTCATCAAATAATTAAGCTGATTGCCTTTGTACATTTGCAACATCATTTTCCATTTAATTTGATATTCTCCAGGAAGCTGCAAAACCAACTTAGCTAATAAAATGAAAAATCTTTTATATTAGGCAGTGTTGGTGATTAACAGCAATGTGTGCCTTTGTTTGTTTTTGTTTTAAGTATACCCTTTAGCTGCAGTGGTTAGTAACTGGGTATAGCTTTCTGGGCCCTGCTAGAGTGTGGATTAGCTATGACCCAACAGAAAGTGGTTCCAGCTCTGAGTTTGGAGTCAGTGAGGCATGATCTTATTTCTCCTCCTTACTTGCAGCATCCCCTTAGGGAGTTATCTCATGTTGTCTCTCTGTTTTTTCATTTGTAAAATGTACAGACATTCAATTTTAAGACTTACTATAAAACTACGATAATCAGGATAGTGTCATATTGACAAAGGATTAGATACATAGATCAATGGAACAGAATAGAGCTCAAATAGAACCACACAGATATAGCCAATTGATTGTCGACAAAGGAGCAGACAAAAGAAATTCAATGGGAAAAGGACAGTTCTTCAGCAAATGTTGCTAGAACAATTTTTCTTCCATATTCAAGGCAAAATAAAGAACTTCGACTCATATCTCACCCCATATTTTAAAAATTAACTAAAAATGGATTATGGGCTTTCTAAAAGATCCACATTGTAATCTAAGACAAGTTAAACAGGAACTGCTCAGGATAATAGAATTCTTGCCAATGTAGAAAATAACATCTGGGCTTTCACTTGAGTTCTAAGAAGAATAGAGACACAACTGAAATCCCAGGAGTCTCTATATTTATTCCTATTAATGTTAACAAAAAAGAGCAGCTGTTTTAAAGAATGACTTGGGGACACCTTTTAGGCTCTAGTAAGTCACATAGAATTTAATGGGAAGTAGAGATTTTTTACTTCATAGGCTTGGTTTACAGTGTATCTACTATATTCCAAAATAGCCTTATTTCATCTTATTCCTCATGAGTTTCTAATGAATGGTCTTGAAATCAGTGTTTACACGATTACTCTGCTGTTTGCAACTTCATTGGGAATTCTTTCTTATGAATATATTAAAAGTTAGTCATAATGCTTTCAGAGAATGATATGTAAATCAAATGAATAATTAGAAGCAGGATCGTGATTTCTTTTGCTTGAAAGGTTTTTGTCTTCCCTGGGTGTGGGTTATTTCTGGATGCTTAGAAACAAGCATTTGGCTTGTGGAAGAACTCTCGTGTAGACTCCAGCCTCCATAATGAATTAATTGTATTTCTCCTGAACCTGCAAAGCAATCTTGGGGAAATTACTGCTGATCTTTTAAAAACCGCCTTTTCTCACAGAGCTGTGACGGAGAGCATCAATCAGCTCATCACTGTGTGCACCCAGCAAGCCCCTGGCCAGAAGGAGTGTGATAACGCCCTGCGGGAGCTCGAGGTGGGTCCCAGGAGGGTGGGCGTGCTGCCCCTGCTCTTTCCCAACAGCCTTGTTTTCTTCTTCTCAGTCCTTGCCTTTGATGTTCCTGGGAGACTTTTGGGGCCCAATTTCCAATCCAATGGGAAGGAACTGAAGAAAAATTAGATTTGTTAGGATCGTCATCTGTGCTTTCTCTTTTTCTACCAGCAAGAGATTTTTTGTTGTTGTTAAAAGATGCTTGGTTTCAAACAGGAAGGGGCCTATGGTATTGGATGCAGGCAGAAAATGAACAGTCTCTACCTGAAAAAATTTGGAGAGATTATTCGGGGTCAACTGAGAGAGAAATATAGACTGGGATAGATATGTTGATTGAGTAAAAATGAACTCCCGTATGTTTTATTTTGTGACGTACAGGGACACATAAGCAGAAAGTCAGAAGTGACACTGAGCACCACAGTGTCAAGGGCAAGCTCCCTCCAGGCCCCAAGCACCTAACAGCTGTGGGTGCTTTTCAGTAAACCTACTTTGTGTATTTACTTATAATTGGAAATTCATTTACTCCCACAGAGTGCGTGTATGTAGACATAAAATCAGTGTGTGCATTTGTATGTAGGGCAGTTCTAGCCCATGCAGATTATACTGAAACAGCCACATGGTTATCTCGGTAGATATGGTTGTACCCAGTGGGCCTTTAGTTTTCTGGGTGATCAGCAAGGGGCTGGCAGGGTGGGAATATCCACTGGAGCTGCTGAAGCATTTGATTGAGGTGCTGTCTGATGATGGCAATTAGTCCATTATGTGCTGCTAGCTTATTTTCCCAGGATTGTAGCATTCTGCAAATGGTTGAGAATGTTCTTATGTTGGCTGAATTACTGCCCTTTTCTGGTCTGTTCACACTTGCAAATATAAATGATTTGTAGCTGTCAGCCTAAATGGGCTTTATTGGCCTACGTGGATTTACTCTGTCCCTTACTGATATGATTGGCCACCAAAATTATGTCTATTTGAGGGTTGAAGAGGTTCTTCAATGAAATTAGCTTATTCATTATTCTGCCTGCTTTCCCACATATCTGAACAGCTTGGCAGTCTCCACCATTGCTTTTGTAGCTTAGGTGACCTTGTCTTTTTTTTGGCTGTGCCCCAAAGGCTTTTAGCTTTTGAAATTAATGTACATTCTCACTCAATGGGGAGATGTTTGAACAGATATATCACCAGGCTTTTCTCCCCTAGAAAAGTTCCTCATAAGTGGTGACCCAAGGTCATTAGAACATGAAGGCCAGCACTGATTTTCAGTGGCTTGGAGACAAAAGGCAGGTCTATATTTTTTTCTATATTTTTTAAATTAAAAACAAAGGGAACATCTCAGTGGGTAATGCTGGGAACTTGCCTTCTTTCATGCCTACCCATGAAAAGTTTCCAGAATTTAAAAACTGTAGGTTCTTACCAGTTTTCAAACATGGAGAAATAAATGTATGTGTCCTTGAATTTAAATTCCTTGGAGTTATCCAGCACAGAAATTGCATTAATTGACCATAAATATCTTGCCTTGCATTAACCTTCAAATTTCTTTAAAACAAAATAAAACTCATCCTTCTGTGGATACCATGCTTCTCCTCCTTCAGAACATGGAAGACTCATCTCTGGGAAAGCTAACATGGATCTTATCCTTGTTCTATCATTAAAATTTGATTAGGAAACTTGAGATCATGGATACCATCAGAATTCCTCTCAAGAATCTGGGTAAATGAGGGGCAGTTGATCAAAACCCTCTATATAAAGGGGAAATTGATAGTGGTAATTTATATTCTCTTGTTTTATAATACTTGCTTTCTTTTTGGGTTGTATTCTCCTTCTGTAGACGGTCAAGGGGATGTTGGATAATCCCAATGAACCTGTCAGTGACCTCTCTTACTTTGACTGCATTGAGAGCGTGATGGAAAATTCCAAGGTGAGACAGTCTGGGCTATAATTCCGTAGTTTATGTTGCTTCTTAGGGTGGATGAAAGCAGGTTGTTCTTTGTGTGCATTAGTATGTAACCGCTGTGTATGACTGCGTATGTCAAAGCCTTGTTTGGAGTCCTTGCTCTAGTGTGTCTGGAACTTGGGCTGCATCCGAATCCCCTGGAAGGTTTCTTAAACACAGATTCCTAGGCCCCACGTCTAGAGGTTCTGATTCAGTAGGTCTGGGATCGACCAGCATGCACACTTCTAACAAGCACCAAGGTGCTGCCTGCCCTGCTCATCTGAGAACCACACTCTGAGAACCACTGCTCCATGCCATAGCACAGATGGTTCGTATTGTGAATCAAATCATGTGCTTTTGTCTTTTTTTACACCTGGGGCTGCTGGACTGCTACGGGAAGATCCTCAGTGAACTTGGCTTACATTAGGTTCTCTCGGGTGTTCTTTGTGCCATCCACCTGTAATCTCAAGGGGATGTAAGTTCGGTTTTCAGGGAATGAAAAAAGTCTTTGGTGTTATAAAGGTTTGTGGCCCTCCAAACTGTAGCCCTACTCAATCGAATCTTTTTCCCTAGTATTTAATTTGATTAGAGAAAGGGACAATTAGGAAAAATGTTTTAAAAGGCTCCTTAGGGAAGCAGTTACAAAAAGAAAAGATTGAAAAACACTGATCTATGTAATCCTTTTAACATCCAGTAAGAATGCCTGGAAATCAGAAGGTTAAGGTGAAATGCATGTGAAACCAATGAATGTTGAGGTTTTGCGATCTGGCTTTATACTTGGAGCATGTGTGTATGTGTGTTTACCGCACTTTTGTGGTAGGTTTGGGGAGACGTCTGTACTGATGATGTTAGGAGGACTAAGACTGGAGTTTGTTCTCTCCTACATGCTTTATGGAATAATGGACTTCTAAAGGGATGACCCATATGTAAAGTAGAAAAATGAAAAATAGTATGAATATAAGTTAAGTGGCCTTGAATATTGGAATTGGAAGTGTAGCCTCCTTTACCCCATCGTTTGAAGCAGTGCTGGACAGAGAATATCCTTGGTTGTTTGTTTTCCAGGTTTTGGGCGAGTCAATGGCAGGGATTTCACAGAATGCCAAGACCGGGGACCTCCCTGCCTTTGGGGAATGTGTGGGGATTGCATCCAAAGCTCTCTGTGGGCTCACGGAGGCCGCGGCCCAGGTAAGGGGCTGGTCCCCATGCCTCGTAGTGCAAACCTTCCAGCCTGTGTCTGGTCCCAATCACCTGCCTGTGGGAGGCCCTGGAGAGCTCCAGCTTCAGCATCTCTAACCAGCACATCAGAAACCATGAAAAGGTAGTGGTTCCTGTGCTGGCTGGAGTAGGCAGACCTCAGCCAGTTATGCTCCAGGGGCAGAGCCTAGGAAGGGTGCCCACATCATGTCCTGCCTTGGCTGCTTGAGCAGCAGTGGGTCTGGGCTGGGGAGGACAGTAAGAGGGAGGGTTTTGGACGGTGGCATCCAGTGAACACTGCAGACCCAACTTTCTTTTTTTTTAAGATCACTGTTACAGGTGAGTGGTTTCTGGGGCACTACATACTTGAAATTTACCCCAAAGATTTAGAATTGCAAAAATCCTAGTGTTTTTTTTTTAAGTTAGTTTGTTTTGGAACAAAGAAAGAACAAATTAGAGTCTGTCACACATAGATGTGAGATGTGGCATGTCCTTCCTCTTTTTTTTTTTAACTGTACTGTGCATTTCCAACAATTATTGGGCTTATGTGACTGAGCCTTCAAAATGTCAGAATTTACTCTGAGGATTTATAATTTGCAAATTATCTTCAACTTAGAAGATTTTACTGAACCAAAAAGCCACCTCCTAGTTTAGGGGATGAAATTCTCCACCCTTATCCTCCCCTTCTCATCCCAGGGCAAATGAATTAAGTTCAAAAATCTTACTCATAAATTCACGTTCTTCCTTTTATTTTCCTAATGTATCCAAAAGGTTTTAAAGAGAAGCCTTTCTTTTGTAGCCTCTTGGAAATCAAATACCGGCCCCACCCGCCCCCTTTTTTATGTTGAGCCATCAGAGTCATGTAATGGCCTGATTAGAATTAGTTGACAGGTTCTTCTGACTTGATTGCCAAGACTCTTCCTGCTATTACAAATACTGGCATAAACAACAAGGACATGTTAAGCTACGTGACGTGAAGCCCAAGGCCAGCAGATGTCCATGATCTTTGCCCCCACTTCTTCCTGCTAGTCACAGCATCAGCTTCATGCTGAGGCTGGTTACCCTGATGGTTGTAAACTGGCTGCTAGAAGCAATTGGGGCTGTATGCCTTCTTGCTCATGTCCTGCAGAGGAGCATCTTGAGGCTTTCTCTTGAGAGAACAAGGAGACTTTGTTCTCGGAAGCCTGCAGTACTCAGTCTGCTGGTGTGTCACTGGCCCAAGGTGGCTCAGGCCTGCCTATCTTAAAAGTCTTATTGATAAGAGGGATGACATTACCCTGCCTGGCTTGAAATAAGAAGTACCTGTACTTAACCACTGCATGCACAGAGCTGGGCCATTGTCCAACAGACTCATCTGTGAAGATGGAGCCTGAGTTGTGGCTTTTCTCCTCACTTTCCAGGCTGCCTACCTAGTCGGCATCTCTGATCCAAACAGCCAAGCAGGCCACCAGGGCCTTGTGGACCCCATCCAGTTTGCCAGGGCTAACCAGGCGATCCAGATGGCATGTCAGAACCTGGTGGACCCTGGCAGCAGCCCATCACAGGTAACCGCTTGAGGTTTGCAAGTCTTTGAGCTCTTCTGAGTGGGTTGTGGGAAGCCTGAGGGAAGCTAGTAAAGAATACTGTTCTTTGAGAGCTCACAAAATGACAGCTAAATGCAGCACTATAGATGATGATGATAAGGGTAGACTATAAAATGTGAAAGTGGAAGTTCGTAGGTGCTATGAAATGGGGTGCTGGAAGGCAATAGGAGTGCGATTGCCAGAGAAATTCATTAGGAGTTACAGTTCATTCCATTCAGGGGACATATATTGGCAGGTGTGTCTATGTTCAGCACTAAGGGGTCGACTTAAGACCTGATCCCCCTACCCCTTTGGTTCTTAGTCTAATGGAGGAGGCAGACATGGACAAAGTCTGGACCATGCAGTGATCAGGCTGTGATGACGATGCCAGGGATGCAGGGAGGTCACTTCACAGAGATGGTAGTGCTGAGCTAGCCATCAAAATTGGGTAAGAAGCCACAGGGCAGAAAGGAGCCAGAGAGACATTTTAGCAGTAGACAGTATATGAGACCTTCCGTGGCACTTCTAATATCCAAGTGGCATACACTCCATTCATTTATCAGAATGTATGCTGCAAACAACAAGAGCGTTCTGATATGGGAAGCAGGGCAGCCTTGCCAGTGGCACATCCAGAGTGAATCCTGGGACTGGCATTCTTAAGGCAGAAGAAGGACCCCAATAGAGGAGGAAATACAGAGACCATCTGGACCTGAAACAGGCCCAAAAGCTGATATTTAAGATGTCAGTGCAGCTAGGACTCATTATGTGTTCCTTTAAGGTTAAAGTATTGTTACCACCTGCAGTAAAGTAGAGCAGGTGGATTCAAGAGAGCAGATGGACATGGGGGTTGGAGGGTGAAACCCGTGGAGATTCCTGAGCCAGACCCCTTAAAAAGGTGGTAAGCCCACCTGCCGATGAGGCAGAGCTGATAGCACCTCGATGTTTATTTTAATCATTTCACCTGCATCTTCTAAAACTGAACTCTTCTGTATAGTTGACACTAGCAACATGTGGCTATTAAGCACTTGAAATGGAGAAATACAAATTGAGCTTTATTGTAAATGAATTTTGAAGACTTGTTATGGAAATAAGATTGTAAAATATCTCAATTTTATATTGATTACATGGTGAAATTATAACTTGAATATTTCAGGTTAAATAAAATGTATTATTAAAATTTGTTTCTCTTTTTTCTCTACTGTTTTAATGTGGCTACTAGAAAATTTAAAATTATACACGTGGCTTGTATTATATTCTGTTGGGCAGCACTGGCCTAGACCTGGGACCATTTACCTCCTAGCTGAAGGTGGCAAAGGATAGACTGGTTGCATCCTTTTTAAGACTATATGGGCCGTACTCCCACAACAACTTCAGTACCTCCTTTTCTTTTCTTTTTTATTCCCCTTTGCTTTATATTTCTTGCTCCCTCCTTTCTTAGAGGGATTTTGGGGGTGGCAGGGGTAGACCCACATCTTATAGTTAGACTGGCTCTGGACATGTAGGTTGAGGAGGAATCCAGGGGTTGGGACTAGAGTGATCTGGACCCCTCTGCACTGAAGCATGGGTGCCCCCAACCCAGCTCCATGCTTTGTAGGTCCTGTCAGCCGCCACAATTGTCGCCAAGCACACCTCGGCCTTGTGCAACGCCTGCCGCATTGCCTCATCCAAGACAGCCAACCCAGTGGCCAAGAGGCACTTTGTCCAGTCAGCCAAGGAGGTCGCCAACAGTACTGCCAACCTGGTGAAGACCATCAAGGTAGGTCATGGAGCCATCGCTCTGCTCGTATGAATTCCTGCATAACCTGTCGCAGAGAGGTAAGAAGTGCAGAATTCGAGATCTGCTCTGCTAAGACTTAAGCCTAGTGATGTTTAACTTCTAATTCAGTCTCATGACTCATGTTATTGAGGAGAAGGGCTCCTTACTAATGGAGGTATTCATCATGAAAACTAACGTGTTGGTCTAATAGCCTTCTAGATTTGGAGGGGCTCCCAGTTTCTGATTGGAAGGGGTTGGCTATGGGACGTGTCTCAGTGCTGTGTTCGGGCAGCAAACACCCTATGTTTCCTAAACTGTGTGTTTACTTGGGGTGGTGTTGATTGGGTTGGTGGATGGCTCTCCCTTTGTTTCCAGAAGTATGTGGACCAAGAAAGTATGTAGAAGAAGAAGAAAATGAGAGATGATGGGAAAATCAATTTAACCTTAAAAGAAAAAAATCACTTAAACTCTCCTGTGTTATATATTCTGTTTATAGTTGGTTAAATTTAATGGAGCATCAACTGTTAAAAATAGAGCACTCCATGTCCAGAAAAAGTTAATCTTTGTGTTAAAAGCCATAGATGAGTTGAAGCGCATCTTTATATAAAAATACAGGTGCTCATGCCTGTGGAGCAAGTTATTAACAGCAAAGGTACCATCTTTCTCCAGCAATTGGAAAATGGTCATCCTTTAGTAGTCATGGCTGACACGTCCTGAATGATTTTAGTTTTTTATCTTCGGAAAATTTAGAACACATAGCAGCATAAATGAATACCATGTGCTCCTCACCCACTGTGGCAGCGTCAAATTCTGGCCAACCTTGTTTCGTTTATAAACTAATCTTTTCCCCCACTGACATTTTTGAAGCAAATCTCCAGCATCATTTTATCAGTAATATTTCAGTATATATTTCTATGTGATGAGAACACTTTGAAAGATAACATCACTGCTTACAATTACCACACCTTAAAAAACAGCTAACATGAATTCCTTAATATCATCCAGTGCCTGCCAGTATTCACATCTCCCCAGTTTTCTCTTCCTCTTCCTCCTCCTCCTCCTCCTCCTCCTCCTCCTCCTCCTCCTCCTCCCTACCAATATGTCTCTTAAGGCTCTTTTATTTTTAGACAACTTTGTAGAGGTCTATTTGACATATATATTTTTTCCTTTAATGAATAGAGTTTCCCCTCCATGTGTTTTATTTTTCCTTGTAATTTATTTGTTGAAGAAACAGGATTGTCTCTCATATACAATTTTCCATGGTCTAGATTTGCTGACTATGGGTGGTGGACCAGATGGTCAAGGACCTAGATGAAAGATACTTTAATGTCTCTGGATATTTTTATTTCTTTTAATCTTATTTTAAATTGCAAATCATGCATTTTATTCTAGTAATTCATCACTCAAGAAAATTATAGAATTTTAAGCAGTCAAGGATTGGAGATTTTAAACCAGCACAGTGTCTTGGTCCCAGGCCATACAGGGGAAGAGAGGGAAGGTGGTGTCCTTGCAAGGAGAGCAGTGGAGCCAGCTGGCAGTAGCAGTTGTAGATGGGTGTTAAAACCACAAACACAGACTGCTCTAGGTTGAGGCCAAATCCGCAGCAGGCAGCTGACCTTGTGAAGAAACAGTACAGCCTGGACAACAGACCACAGGCGAGGGCCCAGTGCTCCCCTCCCCCACCAGGCCTCCAGTGGTGGTCATTGTAGGCAGGATAATAGTTCTTTGGAAACCCTGACATGCAGAAGGGAAAGGCACCAGAGTTGCTAACCCTTTTTATTTAAGGCTCTTCACGTGTATTTAGGTAGGAGGATCTGCGTTGTGGCTGGGACAAATCCTGGGGAAGTCAGATTTTTTTCCAGTTCTCTCCATAGAACATAGCACTGTGCAGCCAATATAACCAGGTGGGGAAATCACTCAACAGG
Organism: Myrmecophaga tridactyla; assembly: GCA_004026745.1. Classification (NCBI taxonomy): domain Eukaryota; kingdom Metazoa; phylum Chordata; class Mammalia; order Pilosa; family Myrmecophagidae; genus Myrmecophaga; species Myrmecophaga tridactyla. Next base: position 127,601 of record PVIY010001034.1, read on the forward strand.
ATGAGCCAAGCAGAAGCAAAGGAGGAAACAAGAAGCCAGCAGCAGTTGCAAGCAGACTCATGAGCACATGGCATAGCTACACAGTCTGCAGTTAATTAGCTGTTTAAACAGCTGATTTAAAGACAATACTAAGCTAGGTTGAAAATGAACAAATAAATTAAGACCTGTGCTCAGGTGCCCCTGTGATCGAAGAAGCAGCTTACCTCATCTGCTAATACAGTTTAGCAGTTAATAAGCGTATGTATTTGTTTATTTTGTGCAGAACCCTGTTCGAAGTGATTATTTGGAACTTTGTGATTATTAACTCATTTAATCCCCACAGCCACCTTGTGGCTGTCATCCCCATTTTACAGACAGGAAACTGAGGCACAGAGAGGTTAAGGAGATTTCTCAAGGTAGCATACCCCTTCCTCTTACTACTCTCAATCCTACTTCTCACCCCTGGCATGCTGTTCAAGTCTTTGCAATAGAGAGACAAAGCAGTCTCCCGGTTTCTCAAGCTGGGGAGAAATATCTTGATGTGTGTACAGTGCTTTGGTAAACATTTTGAGGGTGGTGGAAATTCAAACAGGCGTTAAAATTAAAAATAGTGGCATCGTTGTTGGTTCCTGTATAATTATAACTTATCTCAGTTAAAGTTGGCCACTTTCTGATCACTTAAAATAATAAATAAGATATTTAGGTGGATTAAAGGAGAAAAAAAGAGAAACTCTTCTATAAAAATTCCTGGAGCCCGTTTTTTTTCCTGCCTCTTCTTTCATTTAAAATCCTGACCTATAAAACACATCTCTGCTAAGATTTCATCTTTTCGGATTCTCCCCACGGTGTCAAACCCTCTTTGCAATTCCCTGCAACGAATGAGCTCTTGTGATGGCCTGAACGATAGGTGATAGGCCTGTGCAGAAACACCAGAGAGGGGTGCAGGGGGAGTGCAGTTTAGAAAAGATAAAGCCCCCGTCTCCTGTGAGCATCCTAAGAATCAGTAACACTGGAATAGAAATGAACATATTTCCTCTGAACTTGTCAAAATCTGCTTTATTTTTCAATTCCCTTAGTGTGGTGGGGTTTGCCAGGAGCTATGAGCTTTGTTTTTAATTTACTATTAGGAAAGTGGAAAAGATTGTTCCACTCTCCACACCATACTACATACAAGATAGATTTCCTACTTTGAAGGCATAGTTAAGCATCCTGTGAAATAGAAAAACAAATGAGTATTAAATTCCCTAAATGCTTCAGACAGCTGTCTTCAGATAGTTGCAGTGCTTTCCAAGATTTATGCTAGTTAGGGCCTTTTTAAATTTTTCTCCTTTAACCATGGGGTTGTACCCAAGTTTAAATTCCAGCTGCTATACCCTTATAGTCACAGAGAAAGGAAGGGAACCCGGCTGGAGGAGGACTGGGGAGCAGGCAGCAGGAGCTCCGCAGTGGGACTCCAGGAGTCTTAAGTCTCTCTGACGGCATCCTTTAAAATCCTAAAACATAACTCAGCAACATTAATATCTGTGCTCTTACCCCAGGGAGGCCCTACTTTAAAAGCTGGGCAAGTTAGAAGGGCATGTCCCTACTGGTCACCATGTACATAGCTTCCTACTTTCTCTCTTCAGTCAGCTCACTACCTAGTCTCAGATCAGATGTGTGGAATGAAATGTTGTTTTAACTGTGTGGTCACTCAGGTTTGGGTGCTGGGTAGAAATTGCACAGCTCTTGTTTTTTTGAGAAGTTGGAGCATGGCCTTGCCCCTCACAGCAGAGTTGAAGCTCAGTGTTTTGCAATTAAGCTCAAAGACACCTGATCCATTTCTCTTTCATTGAATTTGACTTGGCTGTGAGTATGTTTTCTTGGTCAGCCTTATGTTTGGATTGGTAAAATGGGTTTCTTCAAAAGAGAAAGGATAAAAATAACTCTTTGCTTGCTCTTATTCCTTATCCTTGTTGGCTTTGTCTGCGGAGCAGTAGAGAAAGGAGCCCGAGTTCTGGTTTAAGGCATGCCATAAGTAGTGGGGTGCGCTGGGAAAATCGTGCCACTTTCTAGGTGCTAGTTTTATCGTGGAAGTCTGGGATTGAATCATCTTTAAGGTCCCTTCTGGCCACCAGTCTATAAATCTTTGATTTTTATATCCATGCAGAACTTGTTTCTCCCAGAATCCCTGTGAGAATTTATAAAGTGATAACACTCAGAGGAGCTGGCCCAGGGGGGGCAGGATCCCTTGCCTTGATGGGGCCTGGGCATTTGGCTAAGAGAATTTAATCTTTTTCAGTCATATGGCTAGTGTGCAAGGCATTCTATAGAAGAACTAAAGGCAACCTTACATGCCTGCTCAAAATCTCACCTCTGGGCAGAGTTTTTGCAGGTGGTTCAGCTGTGCCCAGTATGGAAGAGGCATTCAGAAGTATGGAAGAGGCATTCAGAAGTGAAATAGTATCTCTGCAAAGCATCCTTTCTGATGCTAAATGCCTCCTTGCAGAGGAACTAGCTTTTTCCTTTTGAAGTGAAAAAAGTTATTGAAGTAACTTGGCCCTCAAGTCCACATTATTGGAGGCCCTGTCCTGTGATGAGCCAATCGCCTATGTGATACGTGATTTTAAAGCTTCTACTCAAAAGAAAAATCATTTCTTCACCCTATTAGTACAGTTTTTAAGAATGCACGATTAGCAAACTGTTCCCTTGGATCTGCCTTAGTAGTCATCTTTTCCATTTGAATAAGTTTGGCTAAGGTTTGGGGTTTGATCAGATGCCTTCCTGATAAGAAGTGCCAGACTGAGAGGGCTCTGGGAAGTAGAGGAGGAAGTGGGAAGGGAAGGGTGTGGAGACTAAGAAGCAGGAAAGGTGAGGAACACCAGAAACAGACTTAGCCCCACCCACGTAGCTAGAAGCCAGGACACCCCCCTCTGGAGGAGTGTAGTGGGTGGGGCTCCTTCAGCCACTGGCGGAGCTGGGACTGAATCCTCTGCATCCAAAGTGCGCTCCTACCATGTGGCCTGCTTTGCTGGCTCGCCTGTGCTGGGGCTCCTTGTGTCTGCTCCTGTTGCGCAGCTCCTACTTTGCCTCCACTGGTATCCCCAATTGCTCTAAAGCTGCATAGAGTCCATCCTCAAGGAGTTGGCTTTGTTAAAAGTGAGGAGAGGTTAGAGAGCCAAGATACTTCACTTCCATGTCGCCAGTGCGTGACACAGCAGTTAGCAGGTGCCAAACCAACACTCACTAGATACAGGAGTGGCAGTTAGAAATGAAGTCATGCATGTGAACGAGAAGTAGAGGGGCGTAAGGTTTCCACTGGGCCTGGGAGAAGGGCAGAATTGGAGAAGTTAGAGTGGGGCTGGTATCTACCGGTTGGGGGGAGGGCATGGGCACAGAGGCTAGCAAAGTGCAGTAATAGCAGAAGCAGTGAATTAGTCAGGGCCCTGGGAATTCCTCTGAAAACATTAGGGTGGCAGATGTGTAATTATTGTCCCAAGTTGCCAAAGCTTAATTGGAATGTGGTTGCTATTCAGAACTAGCCTTCAAACTGGCTATGTGTGCCTGCTCTTGCCTTGTTGAAAAACAGAAATGCTTCGATCTCACATCCTGTTTGTTTTATAATGCTAGTGCCTCTGGATTTTTGTTCACTAATTGTCTAAATTGGCTTTTATTATTGCTGGTAGCAGTTAAATTAAAAGCTTGATTGGTCATTTAACAAGGGGCCATACATTCTTCTCTAAATGTAACTGGCGTCAAATGTAGCCCTTTGCAGGGAAGCTGTGGCTGGGTCCCTGTCGATTGGCTCTTATAGTCTTGTTCTGCCAGGTGGGGGCCCAGGGGAGGACTCAATGCAAGTGTTAACTCTGTGTGAGGCAGCCCGGCATGGGCCACAGGCCGCGTTCCTGGATTCTTGTCCTTCTGAATCATTCATCGTCTCTGCAACTGATAACTTAAAGCCATTGTGCTATTCACAATGCTTCTAATTTTAAAAATATGATTGCGGCATAAGGTATATAGAGAAAAAAACATTCGTGTGTACAGCATAATGGATGCTTTTCCAGCTGAACATAACTAGATTAACTACAGCCAGACCAAGAGACAGAACCTTACCGCGCCCAGCAGCCCACCTTCTATTCCCTTCCAGTCTCAGCTGCTCCAGAGGGTGACCTGATGTCTAACACTCTGATTTGTTTCACCTGTTATTGTACTTTGCACACGTGGAATCATATATCCCAGGTTCTCTTTTGTGTCTGGCATTTACCACTAAACATTGTGAGATTTGCTGTGTTGGTGGGGATGGGGGCAGTTACAGTCTGTTACTTTTCAGAAGGCATCTATGCCTGCTCTACCTCCCTCAGAGCCATTCAGGGGTATCCAAGCAATATTTAGAGAAAGTTAAATGTGCTGTTCAATGTAAAGTATTTTTATAGGTTGCAGGGTGGGGAATAGGTTTAATCTGAGTGGAAATGGGTGGGGAGAAGGATACAGAAGAGCTCAAGGGTTATAGTCTGAAAAGTGGGAAGGAAAGCAGCTCAGCTTCAAGGTTTGGCAAAATGACTCATCAGGAGTGACAAGAAGGGCACTGCCTGAATCAGTGTATTCCTGTCCCGTGTGAATGGGAAGTTGACTGTAAGATCAGCTGTCCTGTGAGCCATCTGCTCAGCTTTATTCTTTACAGTTGCTAACTGCCTGATGGTGGGATCTCACCATCTCCTTTGGTGGGAGATGATCGCTGTGCTCAGGAGTGATTCCTGCTTCTCATTAGAGTGAAATTGCTGCTTTCCCGGCAGGCCCTGGATGGGGACTTCTCTGAAGACAACCGCAATAAGTGCCGCATTGCCACTGCACCCCTGATCGAAGCCGTGGAGAACCTGACAGCCTTCGCGTCAAACCCTGAGTTTGTCAGCATCCCTGCCCAGATCAGCTCTGAGGTAGGAAGCCTGCAGCAGAAGTAGCACTGAGGTCTTTGGCCAGTTTTGTGCAGCGTGGAATTCAGAGGCTCCCTCTGTCGATAGGTAGGCTGCTATTGCTGTTGCTGTGTGCACAGGTTGATGAAGCACAGTCTCTGCACACCGGAGAGGTGATGTCTCAGCGTTAGTATTGAGAACAGTCTCTCCTTGGGGGTTTGGGGCTGATTGTTTCTTGGGATGTGTCCTGCTCAAAAATGGTATTTATGGAACAGTGCAAGGGTCACTCAGTGGTAGAATCCTTGCCTGACATGCTGGAGGTCCGGGTTTAATTCCCGGAGCCTGCACATTTCAAAAAAAAAAAAAAAATAGTATTTATGGAGTGAGCATGGACTTACGTCCCTTTCCCTCCCCTTCCCCCACCCCCAACCCCTGGGTAAGCCAATCTCCGCTGTACCCTGCCTTCTTCCAAAGGGTGGAGATGGTGATTTGGTAAAGAGCGGGATCATGCAGGACCCAGTTCATGCACTCAGGTCTGTACACCCTGCCCTGACATGTCTGCTGTCTGGTCCCAGGGCTCCCAGGCTCAGGAACCCATCCTGGTCTCGGCCAAGACCATGCTGGAGAGTTCATCATACCTCATCCGCACTGCACGCTCCCTGGCCATCAACCCCAAAGACCCCCCGACATGGTCCGTGCTGGCTGGACACTCCCATACTGTGTCTGACTCCATCAAGAGTCTCATTACGTCCATCAGGTCAGTTTCCCATCTGGATATTACTGTTGTCCTGCAGCTGAGCAGGGCAGGTGGGGGGAAGCCCACTGGGCCTTTTATTTAATAAATAATTCTGTTGAGTATTATCATCACCTTCTCCCTCTCTATGGGACCAGAGGTAGCCTGGGTCATAGTAATAATAGCTAATTTAAGCACTTACTGTATACCAGATACTGTTCCAAGCATTTTACTGCCTATATTATCTATTTGGTCATCACAACAGTGTTGTAAAGTAGATTCTGCCATTATCTCCATCTCACTGATGAGAAAATTCAGACAGAAAGAACTTAGGTCACATTCCCAAGGTCATAGCCAGGCCCAATGGCCCCAGTCCAGCCTTCTAACCATTGCGCCCTATTGTCTATACCAGGAGCTTAGGCAGAAAGCACCACTGTTTATTTAACAATCTTTGGAGTTATCTTTGGTTTGCTAATAAGACGAAAAGAATATTCTATGGCTCACAGTTACCTCTCTGCCCACCCTAGTGATTTTAGGACACGGAAGACATCCTCCAAGTAGGTGTGTATTTCTAAGTTGACCTAAGTTAGTAGGTTGTATATACCCACAGAGTATAATGCAGCCCCTCTTTTAGTCATATTTTGTTTCTCAATTATTTTTGAAGCTCAGGACCACAGTTAACTTTCTTTCTTAATGCCTTGCAAAGAAAAATCCACTACGTATTTTAACTCCTGCTGCAGTCCAGGACTTTGCGAATGCCTGTAAGTAGACAGCATAGTATGTTGCAATGAAAATAGTGCTGACCTCTTTTTACTAAGGGTCATATGCTTAAGCCAATGAATGAAAAGTCTAAGTCTAAATTATTTCATTGTGTAGTTACCAAATGGAAGACAGCACCATATCCTTTCTACCAGAAATGGGAGTTATCGCAAATGTTAAATGAGGAAATGCATGGGTTATGCAGAGAGGCACAGCAAGCAAGTGTCAGGGTGTCACTCCTTAAATAAGATGAGTAAGTAGGGTAGGAAGTAGACAGAGGCTCTGGGCCCACCAAAGCTGGACAGTTCTAGAACTTGAGCCCATGTTTGACTCATGCTGCCCCTTCCAGGGACAAGGCCCCCGGCCAGCGGGAGTGTGACTACTCCATTGATGGCATCAACCGGTGCATCCGAGACATTGAGCAGGCCTCGCTGGCAGCTGTCAGTCAGAGCCTGGCCACGAGGGACGACATTTCTGTGGAGGTACACTGGGTCCTGGCCTGCTCGGATGCCTCTGCAGGCTTTAGGGAATGGGGGGGTGGACCAAAATATTTTGATGCTGGAGTGTCCTCATTGGACTAACCTTCCCCTTTGGAAACAGCCTGGGCAGTTCTCTCTGGACAGGGTGGGGCAAAGGCTGACTAGAGAATGATGGTTTGGTGAAGGGAAATGTTCTACTGGGGGAGGAGGGTGTTCAAATGTGACTGAGATTTGGGGATAATTATCAACGTCAGCTCTTCTTACTGTGCCAGTAAGACAGGATATGGGTTACCATATTCAGTTTAGCATGTCAGCAGAGCAGCCCTAGGTTTATAATTTGAATGTTTCTCTGTTGTCATATCTCATCAGTGCACTTTTTTGGTTAATGTGTAAATTTAACCTTTAACTCTAGTGCATTTGGTCCTTTCAGAGCTAAAGGTTTTTACCCTAAATTATTCAGTATCTAGTATCTGAGGACCTTTAGCATTCTGTTTCTAACTATGTTTAGTTTGCCCTCTATTGCTGCTTTTTCCAAAGTTGAAAATAGAATTTTCCTACATTTCTCATTTGAGTTTTCTCTGTTACCTCTCCAAAGACCCCCAATTCATATTCTTTCTCTCTGTTGAAAACATAGTGCCTGACATTCAGGAGACACTTCATAAATATAGATCTGTTTGCTGATGTTTACCCTACTGTCACTGAATTCATGAACAATGGACTTTTGGTTCCTGTCTATAGCAGTGAGGCCAGAGTCAATATTGCCCATTTTTACTAATAGAGCTATCTGTTTCACTCTGGCTTCAAACCTACACACACACACACACCAATTTCCAAGTAAAGAAAGAAAGAGCAAGAATTTTCACCCTGCATGGTACGCTACAGTTATTATATATATATATATATATTTTTTAACATGGGCAGGCCCCGAGAATCAAACCTGGATCCTCTGGCATGGCAGGTGAGAACTCTGCCACTGAACCGCTATGGCCCGCCCACAGTTATTATTTTTAACTTGTTATTAAAGCATCTAATGCAGAAAATTGCACATATCATAAATGTAGAGCTTGATGAATTTTCACAAAATGAACACACCTTTTGACAAATGCTCGAATCAAGAAACAAAAATGACAGCACCTCAGAAGCCCTCCTTGTGCCACCATTTATCCCCTCTCCTCCCTCCCTCTCTCCCTTCCTTCTTTCCCTTTACATAAATGGAATCCTGCAGTGCATAGTCTTCTGTATCTGGCATCTTTCATATAGCATTATGGTTTTCTTTGCAATTCATCCGTGTTGTCATTTCTGTATAGTTGAAATTATCCGTTAAGTTTGGAATTACTGCACTGGGAACAAAATTTCTCTTTAACTGTGTGTGCCCCCTACTTATACTATTTTTAACCATCTGTAATAAGACAACATTTCTGGAATATTCTTCCATTCTTGGATAGAGTCAAACTCTGAGTGTGAAGATAATAATTAGTGAAATAAACTTTGGAAGTTTGGAAGTTCCTCTCTCTTTCCCTCTCTCTCGCCTCCTCCCATCCCTCCAGCTCTCTCTCCCTCTCTCTCTCTATTTTCTTTTTCCTTTTCTTTTCCAGGATTTTGTTTTAAGTTGAATGTTAGGCTGCTCCTCTTACTGACTAAACTCAACCCAAAACTTCCCAGCTCATGGACAGCATTGTGGGAAAGTTCCAAATGCCAGTCTCATTTCTGATGAGCTTAGACGTTGCCACTGGCTGAAAGTGGCCCAGTTCTTTGCTGATATTTGCAGATTCAAAATGTCTGTGTTCTGAAATGTTAATACATCTCATAAGCCAAGCCCCTTTGAGGATTCCTACAAAGGAATCTGATCTTTCCTGCCACTGGTTAATCTCCACCTTTCATTTCTCCACCCTTCATCCTCCCAGCCTCATTTAGGTATCTTGCCCCATCTCTTTCCAGCATGAGTTCAGTTCTTTTGGGATGGATAGATTAAATCATCTCTCAAACCTGGGAAGAAATGGCTTAAGGGTGCCATTTTCCATATTTGCATCAGCCTCAACAAAATTCAAGGAACTGAGAGAGCCCACGCTGAGCACAGTGGGCATGCCAGCTGGCATTTTCACAGTGCACTGTTTGGGAAGCACGCCTGCTATTGAAGAGGTGATCTCATTTTTATCTTACCCCCTTTAGGGGTTATTAGTTCTGAGAACAATGACCTGCGTGTTCCACAGTCCCCACTGTTGTCCATTTGAACACAGCTGTCTTTCCTCCTTGGAAAGCCATGGCTATGCCACATTTCTAGTAATTAAGATGAATAACCTAAAGCAAAGATCCCAGTAGCATCAGTTGTCGCTTCTGGTTGGTGGGAGTGAGAAGTAGGAGGAGGATCAGGGATTCTCCAGAGGGTCTCTCAGGTCTGCCTCTTATCTCTCTCGGGAAGAATTGTTGGGGCGCCTGGAGCCACAGGGAGCTGAGGCACTACCTGGAAGCAGGGCAGGAGCTTGATGCCACACGCCTCTTTGAATCTCTGCTCCTTCATGGCTAACCCCAGTGGGATGAACTTGACGGTTCTCTCTGCAGGCACTACAGGAGCAGTTGACTTCAGTGGTCCAGGAGATCGGGCACCTTATTGATCCCATTGCTACAGCAGCTCGGGGAGAAGCAGCCCAGCTAGGACATAAGGTAATGCACGCCAAGGACAGCCTGCAGAGAAATCAGCTTACTTTGCTCCCAAATGTCTGTGGTGTCAGGCTTTGTGCTTGGGTCCAGTGCTGGCTTATACTGCAGAAAATAGCATTCAGCTTTTTTCTGGCATTGTCTCCAAGAATTAGCCATTCATTTTCACTGAATGCTGAGAAGAAAATCTCTATGAATTTGTTCTGTTTGATCAGCCTTTTCAGCCAACAAGGCTTTTACAGTCATTCATCAATCTTGACCTTCTCTGAAATAGGCAGAAGCTGATGTGAACATTACTAGCCTAATGTCTACCATCTTTTGTACCTGTCTGGTCCCATTTTTTGTGTGTGGTGGGAACACTGTTCTTCCGTGGTCTCTAATATTGTTTGTTCTTACACATGAGGAAGGGAAAATGCCACCTTCACTTCTGGTTGACCAGAGCCTTCCAGTGGGCCCACTCCAGAGGATTCATCCAACTGAGAGTTAATACCCACGTGGTTTTAAATGTCAAATGCTGTTTTGACTGTTTGGAGTTCATTTTGCAAATCCTCCCAGGATAGTTGATTTGGCACATAGCTTGTGCCTTAGCAGAACGAGACCAGAAATCGAATTTTTAACCACCACTGGGGTTCCTAGCATTTATAAGTGCAACTGTCAGTTTTAATGTGCATAACCAGAAATCTGAGAGCCAAAATCTTCACTGCAGGTATCAATTATAATTTTTTTTTGTATGCTGTATTTCATTCTTTTTCCCTGTGAGTATCCCTTTATTACAGCACCACTTGTTGAACTTTTGTTTGTCTGTTTGTTTGGGAGTGCATGGGCTGGGTATCAAACCCAGGTCTCCCACATGGCAGGTGGGAATTCTACTACTGAACTACCCTCGCACCCCCTTGCAGGTATTGATTTTTAAAAATTGATATTCTTGCCTTTTTAAATTACAAGAGAGTCCAAGGGTCTACTAAGCTTCCCTCCAGTTCTGAGGTGGGGCTTCTGAGATTTAAAATGGCCAGTGTCTCTGCTATTTCAAGTGTAGGAAATTCCATTTTTCAGCTGAGTTGCTTTAGAATAAAAGTGCTTGTCCACCTGGGTGAAGAGGTTTCAGAGACTTGACTGGGACCAGTACTTGTTTGTTTATGACAGGGAAACTAAGTTTGGCAGAGAAGCTGGACATCATTTCAGTAGGAATTTTGTAAGAAAATATTCTAGACTTCCTTTGAAAGCAGTATCCTTGTCTCTGCAGATTCTCTCTTAACATGGAAGATTAATCCCTGTGTCAGTGGCAGCATAAAAAATAGTCAACATATTTGTGTCACTTGAGTTGGAAATTTACTCTAGGTGTTTCTGCTAAGTAAGTCTTTCACCTTCTGGGAGTTTTGGACAAAGGAAGCCTGAGAGACTGTCCATCCAGAGGAGTCATGGATGGGGAGTTAACATCCTCAGTGTCGAATGCTTTATTTCAGTGCTCAAGATCAGCAGTCCCCAGTGAGCAGCTTCAGCCTCCTGGGAGTGATTAGAAATGCAGATTCTCAGACCTCACCTGTGTTAGCTTCCTGTGGCTGGTAGACTGAAACAACAGAAATGTATTCTCTCTCAGTTCTGAAGCCCCGAAGTCCAAAATTAAGGTGTCAGCAGGGCTGGACTTCCTCTGAAGGCTCGAGGGGAGAATCCGGTCTTTGCCTCTTCCAGTTTCTCGTGACTGTTTGTTGTATTTATTCCATGATGTTTCTTAGCTGTATCACCCCAGTCTCTGCCTCCGTGGTCCCACTGGCACATGTTCTTCTGTGTGTCTTCTTCTCTCTTATGAGGACACTCATCATTTAGGGCCCCCTCCCGGTAATCTAGGATGACCTCAAGACTTAATTACATCTGCAAATACGCTTTTTCTTAATCAAGTCACAGTATCAAGTTCCAAATCCAGGGATTTGGATGTGGGCATATCTTATAGGGACACCATTCAACCCTACCCCAAAATAGTGAATCTACGTCATGTGCCAAATATTCAAAATTCTGTTGTTTTCCTTTATGTGCTAACCCAGGTGAGAACGTTTCCTGTTCTGTCATGTCTCTCAAGAACAGAAGGTGGCAGAAATCCTTGTTTATGCTCCCTAAATACAGGGAAAAGCACATCCCTACAAATAAATAATAACCAACCCCCCTCCCAGCCAATTGTATCCCTGAAGTAGACTCAAGGGCTTACTAATGCATCTGTGGATTTTTTTTTCCTTGAAAGGTTACACAGCTTGCAAGCTACTTTGAACCCTTGATCTTAGCTGCGGTTGGTGTCGCCTCCAAGATTCTTGACCATCAGCAGCAGATGACAGTACTGGACCAGACCAAAACACTTGCGGAGTCTGCTCTGCAGATGTTGTACGCAGCCAAAGAAGGTGGAGGAAACCCCAAGGTACAGTTCAGGATTTTGGGAATTCGCTTAAGACCCTTTAGGAGTTGTTCCTACTATATTTGCATTGCTCCTAGGAAAAAATCTCCAGTTCTAGTTTTTCGACATTTGAGTTTCCATTGTCAGGTGGGAAATAGTCTTCTGTTTGCCTTCCCAGTAATCATTAGGGAAAAAAGCAAGAAGTGTACCTAATTAAAACATGCCATGAGTGAAGGCAAGCTGGGTGCTCTCTCCCATGCCTGCACACTCTGCCTTGTCACAGTGGGTGCCTGGGATACTAGAGGTTTGCTCTTTTTTATGCCCTTTCCTAAGGGGTATAATACTCAGGCCTAATCAACTTGGCTGTTATTCATCAGGCAAATATTTATTCGGAGGTTGCTATGTGTTGGGTGTTGTTAGGTCCCTGTTTGCAGAGGAAATGGGGATGAAATGTGGCTAAATGATGGTCAGTGGCTCTGATTTGGTGAAAAATAGCGCAAGCGTTGGGATGGTTATAATTGGGTTAAATCCCAGTTCTGCCTTTTGCTATAGCAAATTACTTCATTTCTTTGTTGTGTCATCTAAGCAGTAAGGTTAATTATGAATACCTCCCTGGAGCAGTTGGAAAGATAAATGAAATAATGTGCTGGCCAGTGGGTGTTTCAAAAAATAAAAAAGTGGCGGCCCCAGAGCCAGGTGTTAGTGATGTACAAGCATTAAAAGGCCTTTGCTGTGCAACCTCACCCTCGACTTCCCTCCACCCCCAGCTCCCTTCTGACCTCATCCTTCCCTCTGTGACGCTTTCCTTCTACAGCATCCTTGATGGCCCCCTCCGGTTGCTGCCTGCAACACTCCCGCAAAATTACAGCCCTGTCCACTGTTAGGCAGTTCTAATTATTGATTGTTTTTCTCCTTGTGTTAAAGTTGAAACCTGCCCTCAGTAGCCATTTTCCACTTTCCAAACTCCCATGACGTTTCTGCCTGTCATACTGGGCTTTGTAATTGAAGCACTATAATAAAGAAATAAGGCTGTCTTGGAAGTGGAGTCAAGACACATTTTCAAAAAAAAAAGAAAAGAATCTGCTTTATTATTATTATTATTATTATTCATATTGTGCCGTGAGGAGCAGTAACAAGATGCTCCTCCAGAATCTAAAATAACAGCCCTTTTGTTATGCCTGCTAACTCCATTTCCTGGATTGCTGTTAGTCTTTTATGCATGGCTTAATTATGATCCCACTGTGACTTTGGTACCTGACCCTGTTGTGCTCAGCTAGCAGGCATGTACGATGTGGGTCAAGGCTATGTAATGACGATGAGATTTGGAGTTCAGAGGCAGATCCCCGGGATGGGTCCTGGAGTAATTGAAGGAGATTTCCTAGAAGACATGGACCCTGAGCCGACCCTTTAAGGACCTGCAAAATTTGATTATGTAGAGTGAAGCAGAGCAGGCCTTCTAGAGTGTTCAACAGCACCAGCAGCTGTTGAGGCGGTTGGGAGGGCAATTCAATTCTGGTATAGCTAAGAGCAAGGGTCTGTTTTTATAGATTTTGGTAACCCATTGTGGGGAAAGTGTCCATTAAGTTTCTGATGGGTTCAGGAAGTGATTTTGTAATTTGCTACTTCTACCCCCAAATTTGCTTCTGATACCTTTCTAAGCCCATATGGGAGAAGAGATACTTGGCATGCAGCCCTCACCTCTCCCCAAAATGTGCATGTGTCTTGTTTTAGTATGTATGTATAGAGTTACTGACATTTTATGTCACCAACAGCTATTGCATTCAACGTGAGATTTAGAGAAATAAATACCTTCCATTTCACCTTCTATATAAATGACAATGTATTTGTATGAGATGCTCTCTCTGGAGAGTTATATATAGAAAATACCACCTTTTAGACCGTCATGATCAAAATAAAGCAATCCACACATTTTGTGCTTTATCATCTCTGTTCAAAAGTGGCCCCATACATGTTGAAATCAGCTATCAACTTAAATTACTAGTTTACTCTCTCCCATTCCTGAGAGAGAGAGTTATCAGTCCTGACACGGTTGTCCTGAGAATGACGATCCGTGGTCAGTGTATTTCATCAGATGTTGTATTAGAAGAGCTCCTCTTGCTTCCCGTGTGTGCTGGGGTCCCTAAGGCTACCCTCAAGTGCAGTGATTGGCTAGAAAGATAACAGAACTCGGGAAAACTGTTATTTTCATGGTTATGGCTTATTCCAGTGAAAGAATACAGATTGAAGTCAGCAAAGGAAAAGGATGTATAATGCGGGTCCAGGAAGGACCCAGGAGCAGACTCCCAGTGGAGTCATATGGACAGCACTTAATTCTTTCAGCATTTATGTGTGGTAACGTACAAACTATCGCGAACCAGGGAAGTTCACCCAAGCCTTGTGTCCAGCGTTTTCATTGGGGTCAGTTTCCTAGGCATGGAACTCCCAGGTGACTGGCCTTAGGTACTCAGTCTCCAGACTGTCCACAGGTCAGACTGATACAGCATGGTCCAAGGCCCCCACTGTAAATCACTTTGCTGGCATCAATTATCTGATCTGGCCCAAGGCTGCAGGTATCCTGAGCTACTTGCAAGTAGGATAGTTCAAGGGCTTAGAAGTTATTTCCCAAGAGCTGGTCAAGGGTCAGCCCCTTCTTTGGAATGTGCAGAGTTTGAACACCCCAAGGCTGCTGAGTTAACCCTTTACTGCACACTGTAGATTTTCAGTTCAGCAGAGTCGGCTAGTTCCTGTGACTCACATATCCTCCTCTTGGAATTCTTCTCTTCTTTTATTTAAGTCACTTAGAAGTTATCATCTAAAGGAGATAAATGTATCTCCAAAGGAGATACATGGGAAAGTGGCCAGTACAGTGTGAGACACGGAGGAGTCCCTCACCCATGGTAGCAGCTGTCTTTACGGTTGCTGTTGTTATGTGTTTTGAAATCATTATTATTCTTGGTTTCTCATTTACCAAGGAAAAGATGCAATTTTTGGTGTGTTTTGGAAGGGTCATCTCCCCCTGAGGAGGGTCAGGCAACCACAGCCACTGCATAGGCGACCCAGTGTTTGGCCAAGGTCCCTGAGTCAGGGCTCCTGGTGCTGAGCTGTCAGGAGTCAGAAGACGCATGCAAGCTGTGTCCTGAGGCACCAAGGCGCAAATATGGGCACTCTGAACAAGTTTAGTGGGCAGGTGTGAAGCCCACAATGGAAGGGAGAACCAAGAGAGTTGGAGACTGGAATAGAGAGGGGGCATGGAGGGAGGTATCCCCAAGCCAACTGTGAGGGCTGTGTCCCTGAGGTACCTCTTCCATGTGGGGCCTGGGTGACTTCACCTGGTTTAAAAGCTCCCTATAGGGGACAGGCTGAAACTTCCCCTCCATAAAGGAGATATTGCCTGCTTTCAGGTTTATTTTTTCAGTAGTAGTGATAAATTTGATCTGAGCTGGCTATATACTCATTTTCCTTTTGATCACTTTAATAAGTACAGAAACTATCAGCTAGTTTCTGGCAATTTTTGTCCACCAAGTTTTTAAGTGCTAGTGCTTAAGTCCCAGTTAACTACTAGAGCTTGGACAATTCCTCCCTTCTAATGGGGTGTGAGGACTAGAGGAGATAATGGGAAAGTGGCCAGCACAGTATCAGACACAGAGGAGTCCCTCATCCATGGTAGCAGCTGTCTTTACGGTTGCTGCTGTTATGTGTTTTGAAATCATTATTATTCTTGGTTCCCCATCTGTCACATAGGACAAAGCATTGTCTTTAAAATGCTAAAAAGCCTCACTGAAGATATAAAAATATATGCTTTAAAACTGGTATTCAGTGTCACATTGGGGCCAGAGGTTGGCTCTTGAGTTGTGTCAAATACACGTTCTCCCTTGGCTTCTTGCTAGCATCCAGGTGAATGTGGGCAGGTGTTCCTCACTCCAGTTGGAGGAGAGCTAGAGCATGTCATCGTGGCCTGAGGGAGCACTGTTCATGGCCTGGAGAGAGGTGGTCATGTTCTGTTGTGACCTCCCCCCGCCCCCAGGCTGGGTATCCTCACCTATGCCTATTTTGCAGCATAATAACAGATGGTCCAATTTATTTCTGAACAAATCTCCAGAGGAGAAATTTGCACCAACAGCCTGTGAAGGTTATGCTCATGAAAGCACCTCTGAATATAAGAATTAATAAGTCTCACCTATTACCTTAGCCCTACCTGGTAAGTCACCTGGTGACTTTATCAAGCCCTTCATTTCCTGTAAACACTGTACTTCTGTAGGGAAGCAGAATAAGTGGTCTGCAAAGGGGATGCAGCCTGGTGGGACAGATGGGTCTGGCGTTGGTGAGATGTTAACGAAATGGGGACAGGAGATGTGAGCAGCACTGGACTGGACATTTTCCAAATATTATGTCACATAATCACAATCCACGTTCCTTCTGGCATCTGGGCTTTGTACAGGTGCCTCCTCTGCCTGGAATGCTCCCTCCACCCCCACCCCCACCCCCACCCCATAGCCCTTCTCCTCACGCTGTCAACTCTACCCGCATGATGTGGACTTTTTCCTCCAGGTCTCAGCTTCGACCAGGACACCTTCCCTGAGAAGTCTTTCTTAAGTTCCATGGCTGAGTTAGGAGCCCTTCTTAGACACTATTCCAGTTCTCTGTTGCTGCAAGCAAACTGCCCTAAAACTTAGTGGCTTAAAACGTTTGCTCTCTCTCCTTGCTCTGCAGAGTGATGGAGCTCACTGGGAGGTTATTACTCAGAGTCTCTTGGTGGCTGCCATCAGATGGAGGCTGGGGCTTGACTTACTTGAGGCAGTCACTCACTCACAGGTCTGGTGCCTGGGCTGAAAGACTCAGACATTTGGGACTGGGATAGCTGGGGCTTCTCAGGCAGCCCTGTCTATTTCTACCTGGTCTCTCCGTGCAGTTTCTGTAACATATAGCCTTGAATGATCCACACTTCTTACATGGAGGGTCAGGGTTCCAAAGACGCACATCCTAATAGAAGTCAGGCACAGGCTGTATCATTTCTGCCACAGTCTGTTCATCAAAGCACCCAGCTTCAGGGGGAGGAGAAATAGACTTCACTTCTCAGTGACTCTAGAAAGAGTTCCATCTGCCTTTCTCTTCCAAAGGAAGAGGCATGAGGGCTTGCAGAGAAAATCATCCAAGAAGGGTTTCTGGGAGGAGGTGGTGTTTGGACAGAACCCTAAAGGAGCATAGGATTTGGGTGGAAGGGAAAAGGATGGAGACACTGCAGGCAGAGGGTGGTGCTGTGAATAGGCCAGTCAGGTAGAAGCCAGGACTCCATACCAGAGGGGAGCAGAAATAAGTCTAGAGAGGGAGGCTGCCTTCCCCCACTCTGTGGACAACCTTAGAGCACAGAGAGCGGTGGTAAAAAGTCAAGAAATCCATCATTCCTTAAGATTATTTGTCATTATCTTCTTAGGCCATTTTAGAAGTAATAGTTCTGACATTTGCAAAAAGGCTTATCATTTAGAAGATGCCTACACCCTTATCTCATCAGAATCTCCCTTTATGGTGGTGTTATAGTTATTCCCTCTTTCCTTGGAACCAGCCAAGCCCAGGTCCCCTTGGCTAGCTGCTAACAGCGCAGCCAGAGCTAGAACCCAGATTCTGCTGACCCTTGGAACTTTGTTCTCCCCCCGCATCTTACTGCCTCTTGAGGTATCTGTAAGGGAGCCTGTCACTGTCACTGTCTCATGCTTTCATTCATTCATTTACTGAGCCCCTTTTGGCACTTGGCACATGGGTGAAACACCTGCAGCTTTTAAGGCACTTCTGGTTCAGTTTAGAGGGCACATGCATCCTCTGTGTGCTGCCTGCAGAGCGCTTTCCTTGGAGAACTGGCTTTCATCCCTCCAGCCACGTGGCAGTGTGATTTGTGACAGTTCCAAACATGTTAGGCCTAATACAGATTTATTTCTCCTGCACACCCACATTTCTGTAACCCAATGTTATTTGTAGGAAGGAAATTATTTTATTTGTTGGAAAAGAATACATTTGCTGTGAACACATTTTTCCCTTATGTTAGTTTTTAAATAAATGTGTCAACTTGTATATTCAGAAATCTGTGGAATTCTCTTCCTAAGCGCTCTGTACAAAGTAACATAGACGATTAGTCACGTCATAAGATGCCATTTGCTTCTGTGGTTTTATTTTCCTCTTGATTGAAAAAGATATTTTCCTTTTTCCATCTGTTTTTCTGATTTTTATTTATTTTGTGAACAGACTTCCAAACATAATAAAGAAAAGGAATTGCTGTGCTCCATAACATGGATGTAGGCTTGTATTTGGCTTTTTAAAGGTTATTCTTAAAGGAAACAAAGTGGTTCTTACAAAGCCTGTGCACTAGTTGCTTCTGCCTAAAGAAAGAGCTCCCGTCCTCCTCTCCTGTCCCCTCTCAGGCACAGCACACCCATGACGCCATCCTGGAAGCCACGCAGCTGATGAAGGAGGCCGTGGATGACCTCATGGTGACGCTGAACGAGGCCGCCAGCGAAGTGGGGCTGGTGGGAGGCATGGTGGACGCCATAGCCGAAGCCATGAGCAAGGTGGGTTCCAGGTGCTCTCTGTCATCCTTGGCTCCCTCTTCTCCTCCGCATCCCCCAGGGCCGGTCCCCTAAGGGTAAAGACTAAGACCAAGGAAGGTTCTTTTTCTCAGAAGCTCTGGTTAATGTACATATGTCCAGTCCTAAGTCCGTTGTATTACCCATCCTCGCTTCTATGAGCCGGTAGCACCCTTCCTTCTAATTTTATGTAGGGAGAAAATAAAGGAACTAGTTTCTTCATTTGTAAAATGGAAATAATTATCTCCCCTTCTACCTCATGCAGGTGTTGTGAGAGGCAAATGTCAAAATAAAATGACAAAGTAATTCCTAAGTACTGTGCTTTGGAATAGCTCCTTTGGAATCACTGGGGAGTTTTAAATAGAAAGGCAGATTCCCCACCCCAGTCCTGCTTAATGAAAATCTATTGGGTAGAGCCAAGGGAACTCTGTTTGTAACCTTTAAAATCTCCCTATGGTTCTGCTATGTAAAACATTTGTGGAATCTATTGATACCTTTGTTCTCTCTTTTTTTTTTTTTTTTTGCGTACGACATGCAGGCAGGCACCGGGAATTGAACCTGGGTTTCCAGCTTGGCAGGCGAGAACTCTGCCTGCTGAGCCACTGAGGCCCACCCTGTGGAATATATTGAAATAGTATGAATAAAAACTTTAGTGAGCTCTCATAAGGAACAGGAATCTTAGATAAAAATGATTATCGTTTTCTCATTTAGTGACCCATCAATTGAGTTGGATCAGTAAGGAAATATTGCTGGAGACAGCTTCACCTCCATTATCTCCTGCTCTCTCCCCCAAAGAATCCTTCAATAGTCGTATTGGTTTGATATTCATTATAATTTACAGTTGTTCATCAGCATGTAGTTGCCATTCTGTGAAAGCATAGCCAAAAGTTTTAGACATCATCCAAGTTTTGAAATGCCCATTGTCAAACTGTGAATACACTAGCATGGATTTTCAAGTTAATAAGCAATTTTTAATCGCTAAACTTGAGAAGAATGGTTGTTCATATCTCCATGAAGAAATGATAGCCTGAAATTAGAGAGCACTGTAATTAGAATAATTATACTTAAATATTATGTAGTCATTATCAGACTGATAAAGTAGCAAGTGCAAGCTGAGATGCTGTAGCTCCCTTTAGAGAACCACGGCTCTACCTTGTCAATGCACTTGATTAGTTTCTGGTATGGATTTCTTATACTTCAAATCTGGACAGTTTGGCAGAAAATGAATGAAATTCTCCTCTTTCCCAGGGCCTTTGGATGCATCTCAGTGGGTCTGTTTGGTATTCAGGACATAAGAACACCAGAGCTTGGAAAATAAGCTATGGATCTATCAGAGTCTTTAAATAATGGAGCTCAAGGTTTCTTGGTAAAAATTAGAAATTCAAATGATAATCTTTCTCTTTTTTAGGAAAAGTTTTTCAGTATCACTCTAGAAATAGGGAAGAGTTCCATAAATCCCTGGTGTTTGGAAGTCAGAAAAGGCTTTTGTTCATAACCTTTGAGACTTGCATACCATTATATGGTATCAAGAGGGAAAGCCATTCTCTTTACCCTGGACACACTCAATTCTTCTGAAAGGGCTGGGAAATAAGTCTGGTATTACCTGGTAGCAGTAATTAGGAACTACTGATGACATGGGCCGCAGGGACCAGGAACAAAGGTTTTTTTGGTTTTGGTTTTTCTCCCAGTTCTGCAAAATATACCGTTGAGAGTTTCATTGGTACCCCTAGAACTCTTTACCCCCAGCCTAGCATCTAGGCACCACATAACACCTCTGCCCCCATCCCCCTTTTACTTAGCCCACTCCAGCCTGCCCATCACTGGGGATTTCATATTAAGTGATATTTCAGATCGTTTGGGCCTCTAAGCAGCAAGATGTTAGAAACAGTGGATGTTTTCCATCAAAATGTCAGTTACTTGTTTCAAAAACACCGTACTATTAAAATCATTACCTAAAATTTTCCAATCCAGTGACTGGCTGAAAAATATGAATGTAACTGAAGATAATTCTAACTTGGATGCAATTCTTGACACGCCTGGGGCTTCTGTGGAGGTTCTCACCGAGCTTCTCCGTATTTACGCACTAGAGAATTTTGGAACTAATAGATTAATGTGAAGTAGCCAACTTTCTGGGAGACCTTGGATAAATCACCCAACCCCTCTGAACCTGGGTTTCCCCACCTATAGACCGAAAGAATTCAATGAGATTAGCAGTTCTCAGCCTTTGAGATTTCATGATCCAGTATGTTTCTGTTTGTTTGTTTTTGCCAAGAAAGGAAATTAAAAACTATTTGGTTCAGTCCTCATTTTGTTAATGGGGTGCTGTAATGGAGGTATTTGGCAGCATTTATCTCCCTAATTTAAAAAAAAAATCTATGGTCCAGCATGAGGTTTGTGTTGACAGTTGGGTGAAAATTATACCCCAGGCTATGCAGTCAGGTCATATACTACAGTGAGGCGTTCCTTCCACTCGCATTGTAGCTTGTGCCTGATTGATGTGTGGTTCTCATCCAAGGCTCCATCTAATGTTTTCCTAATTGACCTCTTGGCCTCTAGTCTCTTCCCTGACTGCAAATTATCTAGCACAGAGCTGCCAGACAGTACTTCTCAAATCTGTCATTACCTTCAGAGTCTACTGTTTTCTTCTTCCTTTTCAAGGTTCTCCAAGAAACAAATCAAACCTCATTCCCACTACTCTTTCAGCAGCCCTCTTCTGTCCAAGTCAGGTTAACCTCACTGTACTCACCCTTCTTCTGTTCGTTTCTATTCAGCTGGTCTCCTCACTTGGAATGCCATTCAGTGATCGATGGTGATGGTAACGATGATGATGGTGGTGAAGATGAGTTGCCTTGTTCTTCATCATGGTCATCATTGGCATCATCATTATTGTCATCATCATCTTTATTATCACAGTCATCGTCTCCTCTTCCTTCCTGTGGCAACTGGCCCAGTATAGTCTCAGTTGATCTTTACCACAACCTACAAGTTTGGAAGTTGCCAGTGAAGAACCTGAGACTTAGAGTTTAACTAACCAGCTTGAGGTCCCTTCACAAGCTCTGGAACCAGGTTTCAGATATAAATCTCCTGAACCAATATAACCCCAGTCCTTCAAGAGACAGCCATTGACCCTCTTGCTTTAGCTGTTGCACTCCACAATAGTCTTGCCCTTCTCTCAATTTCTGTCACACTGAGAGTCAGGTGAGCCTCCCATTCAGGTTGGTGCTTTGAACTGTAATTCTTCCCCCCCACACCACTTAGATCATAAGTGAGGGTGCGGGGGTATGGACATCTGTGGCTGTGCCATTCTTAGGGAAGCACTCCATGATGCAGATTCTGTCTCCTCTCCCACCTCGTCTTCTGACACTCTGCTTACCTAGAGATGTCAGGCTCATTCCCACCGCTGTGTGCTTGAAAGCCATTCCTTTTTCTTGAAACACCCTTCCCACCCCTTATAGGTAGCAGTTTCCTCCTCACCTGGTAAAACTCAGCTGAAGCATCCATTCCTTTGGAAAAACCTCCCACTCCTCCCAGAGAAAGCTGGGGCCTCTCCTTGTCTGTGCTCTGCGTGCCTTGTGTGCGCTTCTGTTGAAATCCTTCCCAGAAGTTGGAGAATTCTTTAGACTCTGGGTTGAGGACCTCTTCAGTTTTCAAAGTTCCTAATTCTAATAAATACAGTCCACATGTCCACATGCTTCTTATGACTTTGGGATTCTTTTCCTCTCCTCTGTAGCTGGACGAAGGTACTCCTCCAGAACCAAAGGGCACATTTGTCGACTATCAGACCACCGCAGTTAAATACTCCAAAGCCATTGCCGTAACAGCTCAGGAAATGGTAAGAAGAAAAAGAGTGGCCGTACCCACTTCTGATTGCCCTTTTCTCCACCGCTGCCACTGAGTCTTCAAATCAGGGCCTGTGTCAGAAGGATAAGGACCTAGTCCTTGTTTCTAGTTTCTCCCGGGCCCCAGTTTCTTTCTTTTTATCTTTCTGGTGGTGTTCCTGGCTGACTGTGGCCTAAAAATCCCAGTACCCTGGAATTACCATCTCATGATAAAACTGCAAGAGGGAATTAACTGGGATTTGGGCATGAGGACAGGGGAGCAAAGGAAGGAGAGGAAATAAAAAATGAGTAACAAGAAGGAAATTGGAGGTAAGGAGAAAGAAAAAAGTTTCCTATTCTCCTCTCAGGGGACTTGAAGTGTGTTTGTAGATTAAAACTAGAGCATGAGAGAAGACATTTTAGGATAAAACAGAACAGAATTTGTCTGACAGAAGCCAATTATGATACTTGGAAAGTAAGTGCATTGCTGATCTTTCAGACAAAATGAAACTCTGTGGTTACATAATTTTTTTCCTGGAGGTAATTTGGGGGTGGGGGTGTGGGGATGTTAAAATATAAATGTAATAAAATCAGAATTGGGTTGTATGTCTCCTCAGATATAAATGGCATCGAAAGACAGTGAATGATATTTGGTATGTTAAAAAAGTTCTACAAAAGATGGCAAATGGTGTTCTCAAAGAACGAATAGGAGAGTATGGAAATAAAGTTTGTATTGTGGGCTAAAATTTGAAAGATGTGTCTTTGATGCTTGCCACGTGGATTGAGCTGAGGAATCAAGTGTCCTTCCTGGAGGGACCGCAGTGGGCTGAGACTGGTTCCTGCCCCGTCAGGCCCAGGCGCCTCTCTGCTTGGTTTTGTCATGTAATCGTGTGTCCACTAGGGGTTGTGCTTGGACCACCAAGTCTTCCCTGGCTGCCTCTACAGTTCATAGAAACTCTGTGGTTGTGCCAGGCTTGTTGTTGTTTAAAAGAATTTGGGCTGGGGAAGGAGGTAGGGACCATGCCCATTGCAGCGTGCTATGGAAAGGCTGGAGTTGGGCCCAAAACTGGCCCTTCTCAGGGCTCACTGGGCAGATTACACATCGAATCTGGCAGCCCTGCAATGTCGGCCCCCACTGAACAGGAAGCCACAGGGCAGCAGTGGGTTAACCCATTTTTGCATGGCCACCTGATATTTCTGGAATATCTCTTGGGTGAGATTCTGGGCTGACCTGTGTTGACACTTGGTGTCTGTGCACTTAGGAAGCCCCACCTCGGGATGCATTGCCACCCGTGAGATAGGTGTCCAGACCCCTTGAGTGGGAGAGAATCTCCTTCCCTCATCAGGTGCCCCCCAGGATCACTGTGTGTCCGTTTGGCAGGACTCACGTGGAGGTGCTCTTGGTATAGCCTCACTCCCTTGGGGTACCCTTGGGAACTACATGTTGGCCTGGAAATCTGTCCCATTTCCTTATAAACATGCCTTAGGCAGGCCATTCCCATCCTGCCTGCATGGAAGTAAAGTCATTTAAAAGGGGTTTCAAGTGCCCTTAAATATTAAGGCCTGAAAATGCCATAAAGAGAGAGTCAGTGTCCTTGTCCAGAGAGAAGAGGTGGAGCAGGCAAGGATCCACTTACCCAGAGAGGGACAGGACCCCTTGCTGAGCTAACACTGCTGTTGGGAGGAATAAGAGGCATTTTTGTTAGAGAAAGAGGAAAAACTAAGAAACTAGCATTCTAGCTAGGTCAGATAAATTGAGGTAAATTTTTTCTATAAAACAGGAGGAAAATATCAAATATTTTGAAAATAAAAAGGTAGAACTTGACCCTTTGGGCTGCAGTGAACACTGAACTAATTTTGGGGCTGAAGCCTTGTCATTCTTTGACACAAATTTACCACAAAACTGTATTCTCCAGGAATTTCTTCCTCCAAAACATTTGGCTTATTCATTATTTCTCATTCACGATTTCCTTGACAGCCCTGTCCTCATGCCCTCTCTTGCCCAGTGTGGGACCTGCTTCTGGGTTCCTAGAGACCAGACCAGCTCCCCTGGAAGGGTATAAGCGGGAATATGCGTTGCACAGGGGTGCACCGTCTGGTGATTTCATTGGGGGAACCTCTCTGGGTGACCCCACCTGGCAGGGCTGGCCTGAAGCTCTCACCACCCAGAGGATGGACACCGAGGTCTGGCCTCCACTCTGCACGGCCTCCACGCTGAGCATGCCGCCCACCCGGCTCTGCCAGAGCCTGCTGGCCTGAGAGGAACCCGGCGGGGTCTGCGCAGCCTGGGCCTGTTGTGTGCGGTGCAGCATGGGCTTGGCTTGACCCGCCCTCTCCAGCGCCCCGCCCCAAATGCAAGTTCCGGCCTCTACCCTTTCAGGCCTTAAAATGAATGAAACTCTCTGGCTTCCAGTGGTATTAACACACGGTTCTCATGCTTTTCTCTGTGTGTGTATGTGTGTCTTGCTTGTTTTCTTTTTCCAGATGACTAAGTCGGTTACTAACCCGGAGGAGTTGGGAGGACTGGCTTCACAAATGACCAGTGACTATGGGCACCTGGCTCTCCAGGGCCAGATGGCAGCGGCCACAGCGGAGCCAGAGGAGGTCTGCCATCTTTAGGCCCTATGTTACGAAGCAAGCACACAATGGTGCCCACTTCCCAGGGTTTCTCCATAGCTCAGCTCCTCTCCATGAGACCCCAGCCCCATAGCCAGGAGTGGATTTAGTTCCTGCTCCTGGGCTGCCACCCCCAGCCCCAGTCTGTGCTCAAGGCCAACTGACCTTTCTTAAACTGGTCAACATCTGGGGCCACCTGGAGAGGTGGGCCTTCAGACGGAAGGAATCTGTTATTCTGGCAGGTCACCCAGCCCCCAGCCCCTTACCCGATGCCTCTCACAACATGCCTGAGCCTGGGGTTACCAAGGGCAGAGCCATACACTGTGCCATCTTCTTCTCACTCCTGCTCCCACATAGCATATCCCTCTCAATTCTTTTTATGTTTTCCAAAGGCTCATGGAAGTCTCGGAAGAGCTACCTATGGGATTTAGCTGCCCTTCTCTTGAGAAATGGCTTGTAACCTGCTGTCATGAAACAAATAGTGTTGGTGGCTTTCTAAGAACTGGCTGAGATCTCTGCTCCCATATCACACATGGATTCCTCTTGCTATCACCTACCTGCTTTCCTAAACTAGCTTTCTTCAGTGGCCAATGTAGACTTTGCCTCAGGTTGTATGGACCCATACGACTCTTACAGCGCAAAATGCTTGGTCCCTAATGCCAGCTTGTTAAGAGCTCCCATCTCTAACACCTCTGAGGAGTCAGATGGTCCATTGGAAAGCATCCAGGGTGCCTGAGTGCACCCATATCAGTGTTAAAAAACAGAGGGTCCTGAGTCCTTAGCAAATACCTGCTGTCTTAGAAAAAGAAAACTCAATCTAAAGTAAGGAATAATGGCAAGGATTGCTGTCAAGGCAAATGGTTGTGACTTGCCTTCTCTTCTGCTTATAATAGCAAGCAGGATCCCCCAAGTTATTCAATGCTGTCATTTCTCCAGGGAAAAAAGACTTCCAGAGATCCAATAGAAATGAAAGTCCAAGACAAAGTAACTTTTTAATGTGTGTCATAACAATGCATGCAAATAGAATTATCATATATATGTACTTACATACATATATATCCAGCATGGGATTACTTAAATTTCTAACAGTGCCTGCATTTTGAGATTTTAGAATGATTATTTAGGCTGCAGCATGAATAATTCCATTTGTAATTAGTCTGTTCAGTCACTACCAAGAAAGAACAGTTATCAGAGACCTGCGTTGGGATTCTCTTGATTGTTTATGCTGGCCCACCATTGTTTTTTTATTTTGTTTTGTTTATGAAACATGCCCTGTTTCTGTAAAATAGCTTGGACTCATAAGCCATTAGATTAACAAGTAATTTTGAATTTCATTAACAACCATAAGGTAACTTATATTACTGTAAGGAAAACTGTGGTTGTACAAAAGTAAGAAGTATTTGGGGTTGAGGGAGGATTGACAATGGAAAGAGACTGATTGTGAGGGAGATTTCGATCTCTGTCTCCAGAGTCCCTTAAAAATGGAATTGACAATGTGCCTTGGTTAGTTTACATACTGACCTGCCTGAGTTTTCTAGTGAAGACCAGATGATCTGTGTGGGGTCCTTTTCAAATCTGAGTTCTTATAAACTACCTTCTCCATGTGTGACACAAACAGGTTTTCTTATGCAACCCAGACCATTGACGCAAGATAGAATATAATGCCAAAGCAGTCAGGATAAAAAGAATGGTTAAAAGAAGTTACTATAGCTATTGGCCTTGTATTTGTGGCAGCTGACATTTTCATTAAGGTATTCCATTTTCACCATTACAGCTTGAGATGTATTTTACATTGCAGACATGAGAGTAGTGTGACCTGGAGTGAAAAGGGGCAGAGAGAATATAAAATTACCAGTGCTTGCAAAGAAAAATTCGTTGTCTGCTTTTACCAGACAGATATTCGAGGGAAATTGAGAAGGTTAGGAGATCCCTGAAGCAATGTAGTTTTCTATTCCAAGATCTTGTAATTATTTGTGCACCCAGGAGGGTCCCACATCACAGCATGTGAAAATGTTTATATCCAGGGAAAATAAGAAGCTGTTCCCCTTCTCTGTGGTCCTGCTGTCTGCTGTGCCGAGTCAGCATTTTGGTCTTTTCCAAACCTGTGATGATTATATGTAAAACTCTCGCCTCTAAACCCAGGCAGGACCTTTATCTGCTCATTTTGCAGTGGAAAATTCAAACTTTTAAAAACATCACCATAAAAACTTCTTTCTTCAGAAAAGTTAAAATCCTCAAGCAGCTTTGCAGTTTGCGATTCATTTCCTCATGAGAAGGAAAAAGAAAGAAATTTATATCCTGTGAGCCACAACTCCTAAAATGTAAAATCTGAGGAAAAGATTGGGTGGCTGCAGTATTTTCTCGAGGACAATTTGCTATAACCACTTCTAGTACTGTATGTCTTAAAAACTGGCAGGAACATTTCTTATAGTGCCTGTGGTGAGAACCACAGCCCCTTTCCCTAGATGAGACGGGTGTCCCCTCTAGAATTCTCTAAAACTTTCCACTCCATGACACACTTTCCCTAGATAGGAAAGATGTGTACTGCACTATTTTAGCTGCCCTTTGCTTTTCCCTGCATTTTCTCTCAGGAGAGGCTATAAAGTTTGTCAGATAACTTCCATTTATTACCTTGTCAACACTCACAAGCTATCCGAGACAAATTATATTTGATCTGGTTTCAAATTGTTTTAAGACTTGAGAAAAATCAACATTTCATTTAGTTGTATTCAGTAAGGAAGATGATCAGTAATTTGTAGACCCTCAAAATTGAAATTTGGTCTGAAACTTCATTAAGGCCAGGCTTCTAATATCTCTCAAGGCACAAAACCAGGGGACCACTTTCTCTGTTTCACTTTTCTTTTGATAAGAGGGAAAATGAAGATTTTCTTGAGGCCCAAGTAATGCTTTCCTATAGTTGCCAGTTAAAACCCCAAATTTTATGTCTTTCACAACATTCCTTTGTAATAGTCTCTGTTTGTCAGTGGGATCACCCTTGGGGCTGATCATATTTGCGTTGAGAAGTTTAGCATTTAAAATTCCCTTATCTATTCGATCAATCTTAAATTTTCCCTTTCTAGATTGTTCCTCCCATAGAACAAAATGTTCTGTGAAGTTGTCAGTAGAGTGAGTTGTTTTGTCATCTTTCATTTAAATGCCCCAGCTATCCCATGCGCCCATGGGAAATAGTAGAATTATTTTTCAAGTCCATACCACATGTCAGATGCTGTGTTGGGTGCTTTATACATACAATCCCGTTGACCCATAAAACTGCAATATGTGAGGCGGTAATCATTTCCTCTTGGTAACACAGATAGGGAAACTGAGGCTCAGGGAGCTTTGTTAAATTGCCCAAGACCATACAAATACAGTAATTAGTGTTGCAGCCACTTAAAAAAATTTTTTTGGAATAAGTGTTGCAAGTAACCAAATGAGGGAATATTAACGAGGTATAATGGAAAAGCCAGAATTTAAACCCAGGTTTGTTGGGCATCACAACCCTTGCTCTTTCCCCTATACCAAGCTGCTTCCTTTTCAGTGGTAAACCTTCACATAGCATTTCCTACTTTCTGAGATGTTTTCACATGCACCTTTTCGTTTGATCTTCCCATCAGCCCTGGAAAGTGGGCAGGACAGTTCTGTTCAGTTTTGCAGGGGACAGAACAAAGGCCCCGTGAGGTGGGTGGATTCGTCCATCCAGTCCAATGACCAGAGAAAGGGCAGAGCTGGAAACCAAGTCTGTGGTCCTTCCTACTGCCCAGGCTGCCCACGTCCATACAAGGTTGAGAGGGGTGGGGTGGACTAGAATCCTGAGATCCCTTCCTTGCTGTTATATTCAGCCCTCTTAGCCCATGAAAATGAGTGGGTGAGGCCTGTTTCAGTTAATCTCTAATAATACTTAAGTCCCTCCCGCAAGCTGTCAAATAGGATTGTGCACGGGCAGGCCACGGTGGCTCAGCAGGTAAGAATGCTTGCCTGCCATGCCTGAGCACCCGGGTTCGATTCCCGGTGCCTGCCCATGTTAAAAAGAAAAGAAAAAAAAAAAATAGGATTGTGCAGTAAAGTATATAAGAGGTTTGTGTGGCCAAGAGTCAAGGAGTCTCCTGGCACATAGGAGATCATTGCTGTGACCAGGCACAGATCACTGTCAGGACAGAGCAAAGCCTTTCAGAGGAGCTGAGAGATCACGAGAGGTTGCTGAGGACATATTCTCATTTATCATCTGCTTTCCCATCAGTTTCAGGTTTGAGGCAGCTCATGGGCACATCCCCTCCACCCTCCCGTGCCCAGAGTGATTTCAGAGGTCTGTATTTGTAACGGAGTGCAGTCATCCCACAAACAGAAAGGTCAGGCTTGGTTCCATGCATGGAGCAGGAGTGCAGAGGGCTGCTATTTCAGAGCCTGGACCTTTTCTAGTACAAAGTTTTAAACCATGTCTTTCAGAGTCTTTGCCCAGGGAGAGACTTTGGAGGTTCTGTAACATGTTTAGTTCAAGACTCACTCTTCAAACATAATTTAACTATCTAAAAAACTGTTAGGGGGTGTACGAGTGGTTCAGTGGTAGAATGCCCACCTTCCATGCAGGAGACCCAGGTTCGATTCCTGGACCATGCACCCCCCCCCCCCCGCCAAAAAAAAAAAACTATCAGAAAAGGCTGCATCTTTATGTTCTAGGCTAAATGATAACCCATTTGGAGTCACCCAGTGAATTAACTTGGGCTTCTGAGTTATTTTTGTGCAGACCTCAGACTGATGTTGCTTCAGATTTCACTGCTATAATGGGGAAACTGAGAAAACTGTTCCCTTGCTGTTATTTACACACTTAACAGGATTTTCTCAACACTGTGCAACGAACACAAAATATAGCAATAAGCTGGTGGCTGAGGTTGCAATTTGTCTTCATCCCCATCTCACCCACCCCCCCTCCTTGGTTTGTGCAATCTCATTGTTGTCTTTTTATTGAGTCAGGGATATAAACTTTAACTCATAACTCCTTAAGTAACAAATTCTACCTATTTTACATGTTGAGGTTCCACAAAGCATTTCATTTGGGGGAAAGAGGGTTCTGCTGTTAAGTGGGAAAATAGAAGTTAGAAAAATATAGATCTGCCAAATAGGGCACTGTGCTCAGTATCCCCACCGAGCTCTGTGTGGTCTCAGGCTATTTAGATCACTTCTCTGGGCCTCAGTCGATTCATTTATCATATGGGGGGGTTGAACCAGTAAGGTCTCCACTATTGTGCAATTCTAGAAATGTGTCTTACTCCATTTTCTTGTCCCCTAACTTTCCCAGGAGATCCTTAAAATTCAGAGATCTGTGGTCATCACTGACTGCAGAGCTCTTGCCTGTGGATTAGCTCTGCCCTCTGAACACTTAGGGTTAATTCAGTGGGTCTGAAAGGCCTTGAGAGCCAGGTTGAGATTAAAACTTCAGAGGACCATCCCCTGCTTCAGCATGACTTTGTTTTTAAGCCAACGAACATATCTGGCAAACCTATTTAAATGGCGTTTCCACTGTGTGGGCTGCATCAGTGTCTTTTCCCACCTCGGGGGCAGACTCGCTGCTGCACACTAGTCCAGAGCTGTTTGCAGAGCTGCCACGGAGAACAAGCTAGGCATGTGGTTCACGTTGCATTCTCCATGGAGCTGGTCAGCGAGACAGCCCTGCATAATGGTGAAGCTTTTGCAGCTCCCGGAGTAAAATAGAAGACACCCGAAAGAGCAGAAGCCCAGCTTTCTGGATCAGGAGAAATCTCTACTAAAATGGGTTTAAAAGTCCTTTGGGCTTTAAATTGTTAAAGGAATAACTTTTTTCTCTAAAAGTAATATATGTTTCAATAATAAAACAGAGTGAGACAGATCCACTCCCCAAAGTCAGCCTTTCTTAAACTTGAACTAATGGACGATACCAGAAGATGGCATCCAGGTTAGCAAAAGCTCCCAGGTTTTATCCACAATACCTGAGATCTTTTAGTAAATATTCTGGTAGATGCTAGAAGGATAAGCTACAGCTTCTACCTATTGTGGATTCTTGAAAATAACCCCTATTTATTCATGCTTAATGTTGCTTTGTTTTGATTTCAGTTGCTTACCGGGGCTGGAGGACAGATTATGTATAGCAGCTGCACTGGTCAGACCAAAGTGAAAATTGATGTGAAACAGCAGGAGGAAGGCAAACTGGGTGGGGTGGGGGGGTGGCGTGGAGCTGAAATTCATTATGCCTTAAAGGAGACAGCTGGCAGCTGTGCACGGTGGTGCTCATATGTCTTCTCAGCCCATGTGTAACTTAGGCAAAGTACCTTATAATCACACTACCAATGGTCATTTAAAAGAATGCATGTCTGCTGATTCCCTTAGCTGCAAAAATATGCCTTTTTAAGGGAACCTCAAAGTTGGCCTGATAGAGAGGAAGCCTGGACTCAGTAAGGTCAATCTCACCATGTGGTACAGCTGAGGAGGGGAGTGTTCTAGACAGTAAACTTAACAATTCTGCAAGAATCTGAACCCTTCAAATGTGCTTAATACTAATGCTTGAACTTCTAATTACCCTCTAGAGTTGTTGTCAGGAATAAATGAAATTAAATGTACCTGCCTAGAAGAGATCCCAACGCACAGGAGCTCAGTAAATGCTTATTAAATGAAAAACTGAATCATCTCACAATATTCACATAATTAATATTCTTACCATGTGGCTCAGGATACAGAGAAGCTATAAATCAGAAAAGGTAGCAAGTACTAAGGAGGCATTCTGATCGGACAGTGGGATATAATAGGGGCTGTGGGCATTTTACATTCTCTGAAAAGGGAGACAAAATCAACCAAAGTCCATACTTCACCAAACACAAACTCCTAATGGTAGTGGAATTTTCCTAGCCAGGCACCCATAGGGCACAGGAGAAATTTTCCACATGAGGAAGACCTTGACGGCAGGGTCCATCATATTTCTCCTTTCCCACCCTGGATTGCCCTCCACAGATTGGATTCCAGATCCGCACCCGCGTGCAGGACCTGGGCCACGGCTGTATCTTCTTGGTCCAGAAGGCGGGGGCCCTCCAGGTGTGTCCCACGGACAGCTACACCAAGAGGGAGCTGATCGAGTGCGCCCGTGCCGTCACCGAGAAGGTAAGGAGCAGTCCTCGGCTCAGTCACCACCGTGGTACCCGGCACTGGGCCCCCGGTTATCGCTATCATCAGACAGGTGGGAAGCTAAGCCACAGATAATGCAGCCGAGACAGCTGTCTCATCTTCCCTCATCACCCTGGCTTTCCCCAGGGATGGGGGACTCATCAGGGAACTGGGGGCCTCCATAGGCCCTGAAGATTGAGAATGGGTGTCCCATGAAGGTCAGGTGGGCCTTCTGCGTCAGAATCCCAGTCGGCAGCCAGGAGACCGCCATGGGGAGGTGCAGAACTGGAAATTCTCCTGCAAAGCCTTCTGACAATTTATGCCCCTTATCTTCCTTCTTAAGAGGCTCCTAAGTGCTGAGGGCTCCTTTTGTGCAATCTTTTTATCTGTATACTGAAGACAATGACATGGGTGACTTAAGTCCCACAACTCCTTTGTGGAAGAGCTATAAATTGCACTAGGTTTCTAACTCTAAAGGCAGTTGTTTAAAGAGAATCACATGGTGTTACAAAAAGGGTCTAAGATCTTGGCTAAACCATTTGACCTTTCCAAGTCTTAATTACCCACATACAAAAATACCCACATACAAAAGTGCAATAGCTCAGAGTTTGAATATTGAAGATGCTACTACGTGTGAAAGTTGTTGGTGCAGTGTCAGGCACAGAGTTAACCATTTGGTGAATTTTAAATATACCTTTTCTAAAAACTTGCCTCCAAAAGTCATTTCCATCATAACAACCTTTTATGCCCAGTGGTTCTTTTATTCACTCACAATATATTAATCGTTTGCTTTGCTTACTTCTGAGGATCATTTTTCAGGTCAGTTACTTTGTAGGCTGCTTGGAGCGCAGGCTGAAGTATTTGTGCTTTGTGTGGCCTTTTCCTCTTCCTTCACTTTGATTTTTAGGGCATAGAGCTCTTAATCTGTAGACTGATAAACCCACAAGTGTTGAGAAACAGATAGGGGGATACCTCAACTGGAAGCTGCTGCTACAGAGGCCTCTCTGTCCCAGCCCCTTGCAGAGACTAAGCCACAGTCTGTCCTCTCACAACCCACAGGAGCGCCTGGGCCTTCCTGGGCTCCACCGAATGAGGAAATAAAGCTCTGCAGTCGAGGAAGGCATTTTCTCTACTTTCAGAGCTTCTCCTTGTTGAGGTTACTCTCGCCAAGTTCCCCGTAGAAGGCCTTCTTGTGATTTGTAGCAGGAGCGCTGGGGGGGGTCCGCGCTGCATAAATTTGCAAGAGTGGACAAGCAGCATGATCTTCCTCAGCTGACCTCAGCTCTGCTGCTTTCTCACAGCAGAGGGTCCTGGTTCAGGAACCTGGAGAAGGGTCGACTGTGGGAGTAGCTCATTCTTGGAAACTAGCTTTTTCAGCTGTTTCTTGCTGCATGCCTTCCTCACCTCACCGCTCTCCGTCCCCACCCGGTGTGTCTTTCCTGCACGTTTTGGTTGTGTCTTGACTTGTTACCTTTGTGTCCTAGCCCCTCCCAACCCAGTAGATGACTCAGTAAATACCTGCCAATTTGCACACCTTTTGCCGTGGGCAGGACACTGTCCCTGGGCTCTTTGTCTGTCACCCTGAGTAAGAATGTCTCTCCCCACTTCACCCCTGGAATATCCTGTTACTTGTCTTGGCCTTTGTCACTCATCCCCTAGCTGTTCTTTCCAGAAATTGGACACCTCTTTTCCAGGCCAGCTCTGTGCCAGCCTGACTTGTCACTTCCTGGTGGGACCTAATGGCGTCTAACCCAGGAAGAGAGGGTCAGGCACGCAAGGAGGAGACGCAGGTCCCCGCGGGCTGGTCGTGGGCTGTGGCAGGTGCTCAGAGCCCCTCCAGCCTGGCTGCGACCTCGGCTTCCAGGGTCTGAGCAGCACAGGAAGGAGAAGGTGCTGAGTGTCTGTGCCTCTCACTAATGCTGCAGCTTCTCTGTCCTGGGGCAGAGCATTAACAGAGGCTCTTCTTTAGGTCAGAGGAAGTCAAACATGGTTGTTATGTGCACTGAGATGGAAATGAGGGCTCCTGGCCTCAGAGAGCCTCCAGCCACTAGACAGAGGCTTTTTGTTTTTAATGTCTGATAAAGGGTCATCCTGAAGGGACAAACAGCATGCTGATAGAATCCCAAGGGGCTTCCCAGTGGGACCTTTCAGCTGGGTCTTGCAGGAGGTCAGCAACTCATGCAAAGAAGGGAGTGGTATTGCAAGCAGAGGGCAGACCTGGAGGATGAAACAGTAAGGAGTGTTTGGCTAAAATTACAAGATTGTGTTGAGGGGCAGGCAAAGGGAGCTAAGCTCCTTTCAAAGCCATGGGAAGAGTTATAAGCAGGGGCATGGCATGGCCAGATTTGTGTTGTAGGAAAGTATCACTCAGAGCAAAATGAGGATGTACAGACACAGGGAAGGATGGGAAATGGCAGGAGAAGGGTTCAGATCTTTTGAAACCAACTGCTAGACCCTCTGGTCACTGGAATATTACCAGGTGGTAGACGATGGATAGCAAGAGTTTTAGGAGAGGAGAGGTTACATATGTAGATTTCCTCAGGGTTCTGACCTTTCTTGGTTCCATTATGGAGAATTCCCAACCAAAATGTGGTCAAGGGAAAGACTGATTAGTGTTAGCAGTGGGTGGTTCCTACAGAAAACCTGATGGGGGACAGATGTTGCAACGAAAAAAGGACAAATGACCACATTTTTCACAGGCTGATCCCTTATCTCTTTGTGGTTCCAGAATCATAATAGCAGTTAAGTAAATAATGGCATCTGCCCTCCGCTGAGTGCTTATTCCATGCTGTATTAGTTTGCTAATGCTGCCAGAATGCAATATAATAGAAATGAATTGACTTTTGTAAAGGGAATTTTCTAAGTTACACGTTTGCATTTCTAAGTCCATAAAAAACATCTAAACTAAGGCGTCCAGATAAAGATACCTTCACTCAAGAAAGGCCGATGGGTCCAGAACACTTACCTCAGCTGGGAAGACATTTGGCTAGAGCCTGCTGGGGTCTTTGGCTTCTGGTTCCAACAGCTTCCCAGGAAGCATCTTCTTTCTGCACCTCCAAATTTCTAGGTCTCTGAAGCATCTGTCCTCCAAGCATCTGGATCTGAGTTTTCTCCAAAATGTCTTCCTTTTTAAAGGACTCCAGTAAACTAATCAAGACCCACCTTGAATGGACAGAGTCACATCTCCATCTAATCAAAAGGCTTCACCCATGCTTAGGTGTGCCACATCTTCGTGGAAATAATCAAAAGTCACACCCACAGCTGCGTGTGTCACATCTTCATGGAAACAATCCAAACAGATTTTCCCACCCTAAATCATTAGGTCTGGCCCCAGAAGATTGAGTCAAGATTAAAGCATGACTTTTCTGAAGTACATAATTCAAACTGGCACATTTGCCAAGCTCCATGCTAGGCACTTTATATCCATTTTTTACCCCCACTTGATCCTGACAGTTAAGAAGTAATAGGCCCAGTTTATGGATGAGGAAACTTGAGATTTAGAAAGGTAAAGCAGCTTGCCCAAGGTCACACAGCCCATAAATGGCAAAGCTGGGAATCAGACCAAAGTCTGTTTGACTCCAGACATGAACCACTAACCCCTAAGCTACACTGACTTTCAAGAGAAAAAATGCAGTGTTTTCAGAGTTAGCACACCTTTGGGTTACTTGTTCTCTGTCTCCCCACTCCTCCTTACATTTCCTTTCTGCCCACAGGTGTCCTTGGTGCTGTCAGCTCTCCAGGCTGGGAACAAGGGGACCCAGGCATGTATCACAGCCGCCACTGCCGTGTCTGGGATCATCGCCGACCTGGACACCACCATCATGTTTGCAACGGCAGGGACTCTGAATGCAGAGAACAACGAGACCTTTGCAGATCACAGGTACCCGAGCAGAGGCCATCCAGAGTTTCCCGGATAGGGGAGCTTCAGGCTAGCCTGCCTTTCAGAACCCCATGAATGACTTTGGAGATATTGCCAAGGATCCAGAAATGTGGTTATCCATTCTGATTTCAATAAGATGTTCAAGTAGGAAAACTGAACCATGTGATCAAAATACCCCTTCCGCCAAATGTAAACAGAGTCATATTTGAACTTTATCTTTTGCAGTCCTGTTTTCCAACCTGCCCCTGCAGGGGATAGTCTTTTGATCTCTTAACTCTCTAAGCCAGAGAGCCTGTCCTCTGACTTTCTTGCTCACTGATCTCAGTGGGATTAGGCATTGCACAGGCAGGCCCTTGAGGTGTGAGGGTCAAAGCCTGCCATCCTTACTGGGCTTGCACTGAGAATACTGGCTCTTCAGCCCCCACATAAAAGGTTACTACCAGGACTCTCCATTGCCTGTTGAAGAGCCCCTGAATCCTTGTCAATCCTTTCTTTTTTCTTCAATCCCAGAGCTGGACTAGGGGGAACCCAGTTCCTTGCACTCTGATTGCTCTGAACAAGATGCCCCAACCTATATGTCTTTATAGCTTCCTGTAATTATGAAACATTTTAAGGGGATGGTGGGGGCCACAAGAAAGGAGCTGGCATTTTATTTTAGCTATAGGGCCAGGGTATGGGAACCAAATTAGTGAGCTTAAATCTTTAATTGAAGCTTTCGTATTAATTGAATATGTGACTCCCTGGCTCACTTTCCTCTCTAATTTTGTCTACACAGAAGATGGCAGCCCCCATGATGAGGGGAGGGGAAAATACTGCCTCTCTTCATCAAAGCCTTTTAGTGAAAAGTCACATATGAAGGATTTCTTGTCTTCCTAACTACAAGTAATCAAGCTTGCATCTTCCCCTCTTCTCTCCCTACCCCTCCCTCCTTTCTCAGGGAGAACATTCTGAAAACAGCCAAGGCCTTGGTTGAAGATACAAAATTGCTGGTATCAGGGGCTGCATCCACTCCAGACAAACTGGCCCAGGCGGCTCAGTCCTCAGCAGCCACCATCACCCAGCTCGCCGAGGTGGTCAAGCTGGGGGCAGCCAGCTTGGGCTCTGATGACCCTGAGACCCAGGTATGGATGGACTTGGGAATAGGTCCTCCTTGCATTCCTGTGGAGCATTGTCTGCTAGCCTCATGAGAAGTCTAAATGCAAACAGGAGTTTTTAAGCAAATGATATTTGTGTGAGTGTGTCTGTGCTTTGGGAAACTCTTAGGAAGCAATTATCTAGGCAAGAGACTGGCATGGGCTGTCGTGGTAGCAGGGGGCATGGAGAATCTGGCAGATTTGAGAGAAATCTAAAAGGAAGGTTCAGCTGAGCTTGGTTATCGACTGAAGCAATGAATATCCAGGGGCGAGGGAAAAGAAGGAGTGAAGGATGACTCACATGCTTTGGGCTCGTGGCTCCACTGAGGTGGCGCTCCCTGGAAGAAGAGCCAGCTTGGTGGGGAGGTGATGGCAAGTTCAGCTTGGGGTTGTTAAGCTGAAAGTGCCAGTGAGATAATCATGTGGAGCTGCTGAGTGGTCATGTGCCTGCTCAGGTGTGGAGACATGGATTTGGGTGTTGTCATATTGACACTGATCGCAACTACAGGAGAGGAAAAGCCTGAAGTGGGAGAAGGGGGCCCAGGGACAAGCCCTGAGGAGCCCGGTAGGGAGGACCATATTAAGGAGAAGAGATGTCCAAAGAGATTGAGAAGCAGCAGCAACTGGGAGGAGGAAATCCAGGAAGGTTTGACATTAAGAGGAGGGAGTATATCTGAAGATGGCTGAGATGTCAAAAAAGATGAAAGTCTGAGAGTTGACTATTATCCTGGAGCAATGGAGAGCATTTGGTGACCTCAGCAAGGGCTGTTTGTGTGGAATGGTAGGGCAGCAGCCAGATGAGAGTGAAGGAATGAGGTCAGCTTATGGAGGCAACCTATTTGAGAAGTTTGTCTCTGAACGATGGGCAGAGAGAAGAGCTGGAGAGGTAAGGGGGGCGGGGGCTCTGAGCTCCTATAACACCCTATTTTGGATTTAGTAATTACATTGAAACCACCTGCCTGTTCCTTAGTCCCTCATTCTTGGCTGTAAAGTCCTCAGGGTCAATATCTATGGTTTATTAATCTTTGAAATTAAAATTGAAATGAAATTAACCTTTGTAAGCATTAATCTGTGAGCACCCAACACAGTTCCTGGCTCAGAGTGGATACCCAGCAAATATGTATTCAGCTACTGGGGGACTAACAGCCAGTCAAAGCCATCAACAAATTGATTCTACCCATTCCCAGAGTATAAAACTTAAAATCCCTTTGTTTTCTCTATCCCAGCACCATCATATGATAAGTCCTTCACTTTTCCCTGCGTAATCCTCATTCTTTTTTGGCCCATTTGACTAAAACTGAATAGAAACCCCCCCACTACCCATGCCCAGGTAAACAGCTACTGTTCTAGTTAATGGCAAGGTAACAGCTTTGCTTCTAACAGCCATGCTCCTTTCCATTCTGACATCCTTTATTGGACAGAGCTATGGGAGAAGACATTCCTTATGTTGCTTGTTATTCCTTCTGCTGGATTCTTTTTTGTTTTTGTTTTTTTTTTTTTTACATGGGCAGGCACCGGGAAATGAATCCTGATCTCTGGGATGGTAGGTGAGAACTCTGCCACTGAGCCACCATGGCCCGCCCTGCTGGATTCCATTTTGATAGCATCAGAATTCAGATTTGCTGCCTGCTGGAATTCTGAGCATTCACAGAAATCCTGCCCATGGTATTGTTTTTACCCCCACAGAGGAAGAAAAAACTTGAAAACATGGTCACCAGAATTGGAACTATGCAGCAGAAGCGTTCTCTCCTGGCCTGATTCAACTGTAGGCAAAGCGAATTGACAAGAGAGCATCTAAATCTTTGAAAACAGGGAAATGGGTTGGATTGCTGTCGATTTTTAATTCCCAAGTGGTCTAGATAGATATCCTGAAGCACCAACTTCTAGTAGCGAGACCTTGCTAGTGACGTATGTTCCCACTCCCCACCCCAGTGAGCTTAGTTGCCACTTGAGCAAGGATGGGGTAGCATGTTCTGGATGTTGGCTGCTGACCTTTGCTTCCTGTGCCTCAGTCTCCTGTCTGCCCCTCCCCTCTGTGATCTCAGGAATCAGAGCACTCTACACACCACACCTTCCAGGCACTCTCCTGCCTTGTGATTTCAGAAGACTGGGGAGAGGGAAGCAGAGTGGAGGCATAGGTTGGAAATGGAGGGGATGGGAGAGGGCAGGAGGCTATAAGGTATTGCTGTACTTGCAGGAGTCTGGGACTGTAGAGTTTCTAATATGTTCCATGTACGTTACCCCAGTTTATCCTCGACAATGTGGCAAGATAGACAGGGTTGGCATTGCTAAGGCCACTCGTAGATGAG